>SJYQ01003218.1:0-100334 GCA_006410935.1 Redunca redunca
GTCACATCATTCAGTCATTCTGATTACCCTTCTGTGAATTCCTTCTTGCTGTCCACAAATACCAAGGGTTCCAAGTAAAGTCTTGTCTCAGAAGCAGGGTGCCTAAGACAGGCTTCAGGAAGACTTCAATTTGAATAACAGTAACAGAGAAGAAATAGCCTTTTTGTCCCCTTTCTTTCAAATCATTTCTCTATTGAAGGAGCCAGTAGAATCTGTAGCCATTTAGTTTCACAGAGGAAACCTAGAATTTCTGATTCCTCTCCATCAGGGCCACTATTTGCTGTAGATTTCTCTCAGATACACCTGTTTCCTTTGTGCTACTCCTTTTGTTGTAGGCGTCATTAAGCTAATTGCGGCCCCAGTTGGCCTCTATACCCAAGGAAAAAAGTCCAGTATCAATTCAAAACGATTGCTCTAACGGTGCACTTTTCTCTCTGCCTGCTCATCCTAAAGATGGTTGCATGGCTTCAAGGCTGCTGCTGTTAATATTAGGGATGGTTTTATTCTTTTGTAGATCTTGATCAGCCCTTTCTTTTTTCTCCAGAACGGCTGCTTTGGGGCCTAGCTGGTTTCTTTAGACAACCATCTTCCTTTCCTAAAGTCACTCAGGATACAGAAAGGCCTGCCTGTCATCGTTTCCCATATTTGCTCCTGCGGTCACCTCCTTCTGCATATGTGCTTTTTCTCAGAGGCAATTTAGTTTCTCACTGAGCAGAGTTCAACTTTATTGTAAATTATATCCAGATCTGCAAGTTAACTAAGAGAAATTTAAAGGGAAAAAATTAAATATTTAATCCTTCTCAGTAATTTTCACCTTCAGGGAAACAACACATGGTGCTGTTTGACATCACTAGATTTAAACAAAGGACTTGTATTTTTTATAAGTATATAATCAGGCTAATACTTCATGTTAATACTTCACATGTTATGATACTCACTGCAATAACTTATGAGACCTCAGTTTGTACTCTGCACAACATATGTAAACAAAAGTGGCTAGTCCACACTAGGCACACTTCACATATGTTGGCTCATTTGAATTTTCACAATAATCTCCATCCTACAGATGATCAAACTTAGTATAAGTGACCTGGTCAACCTACTAATTACAACCATAGGCAAAATAAAATCTATCCGCTCTCCACTTCATCACACTGCTTCTCAGTAACAGACATAATTTCTGTATCTATGTGCTCAAAGTCATTATCACAGTCAGCATACATAATTCAGATAGGAGAAGCCACTCCTTCCTACTGTGTCAATATTAAAAATATGGATTTTTGAATAAGCATAAAACTCATATAGTTATCCTTTTTAGAGAGATCATGGAATATTATCTCCTGCTTCTTTCTACAACCCTATGATGTCAGAAAGTATTTTTCACAAATTGTGTTAGAAAGCTAAAGAAAACACCAATTGTTGTTGGCTGCCCCAACCATGATTTCCAATCCATTATTCCCAACCATCTTCCACAAGTGGGAACAGAAAATCCTGTGGCTAAGATACATGCCAAAGTTGGCTAAGGGATTTCTGGGGAAGCTTTTGCCTTCCTGACAGATGTGATATATTTCCTCTCTCCTTCTTAACTTAAATATGAATGGAATGACCAGAGCCAAAGTAGCCATCTTTCAACCACGAGGGAAAGGCTACAATAAACCCTTCTGTGTTTTAACCACAGAAGACCGTGTTTAATCTCTGTTTCTGGGATTTACAGCTGAACGCGCTGCTAACTGATGCAGGAACAAAGCATTTTACAGCAGAGTTTGCCTCCTTTAAGACGGTATTTTAGCAAGAGGTGTCTTCTGAAAAGCAATCTAGACAAGTTCTGTTCAAGAAGCTTTCTGTGATCATGGAAATGTTCTCTATCTGTGCTGTCCAATATGGTAGCCATATATGACTGTCAAGCACTTGAAATGTGTCTAGTGCCACTAAGGAACTAAATTTATTTAATTTTAAATAACTCAAATTTGGGGTTTCCCAGGTGGCACGGTAGTAAAGAATCTACCTGCCAAAGCAGGAGATGAAAGAGATGTGGATTTGATCTCTGAGTCAGGAAGATTCTCTGGAGGAGGAAATGGTAACCCATTCTAATATTCTTGCCTGGAGAATTCCATGGACAGAGGAGCCTGGCAGGCTACAGTCCATAGGGTCACTAAGAGTCAGACATGACTGAGCAACTGAGTGTGCACATGCACACACACACACACACACACACGTACACACACACAATTCAACTTTAAATGGAAGTGGTAATGGCTACATACTGCACAACGCAATCTAGACATTTTGTTAGTTGTGACATACATGTCAAGTCTCCGGGATGAGAAACTGAAAACTTGTATAAACCTACTCCAAGCAATAAATTATCTTTTTTCAGCCTGAACAAATATACAGTAATAACCCAAAAATGACATAGAGCGGCCAAATGTTTTAGTAGTTTTAAGACTGTTTCTATTGCTAGAGTGAAATCTTCAGCTGAAAGATTGCTCGAGGTCCTGAACTAACACATGGTTAAAGTACATGTCTTTCGGATGAGAGAAAATAGTGAATTCTTAAGCTGAAAATACAGAAGATTGCCTCATTTTTCTGACAGGCCCCTCAAAAGCATTGACACAAGAGTGTTATTATCCTTAAGATACATCAATAAGACAAGTTTCATTTCATCCAAGTCATTAACTCTATAAGTACTGCAGTGGGCAAGATCTACTTTTAGCAAAGGGTATTCTGGGGACCTCTAATCCACTTCATCAGCAAGTCTCTGTTCCATATTTCATACTTTTTTCCTCAAATATATTTTTTCTTATATTTTATTAGAAATACATTGTAAAGTACTTATACATCTGAAATTATATCTGAAAATTTCTCTCTGTGCCCCAGATATAAAGCTACCATTTAGCAGTGTACGTCTTTAGGCACTCAACCTCTTGAGGACTTGATTTCTTTATCTCTAAGATGATGGTGATAATCATGCCCTTTCTATATTATAGGATTGTCTTAATAACCCCCAAAAAGTTAATGCATAAAAATGTCATTTGAATATCACAATGATTTATCATTTCAAGGTAATAGTATTATAGTTTATTGTAGCTGAAAGTTAAAGTACATATTTTATTACTTGTGATGGCTTTACTCTTAAACCAAGTCCACTGTCTTGAAATGGATATTAAAAAAATAGCTTATTTTAAAACCCAAACTGAGCACTAGAACTAGTCATCTCAAGGGAAAATGTCCATGAACTTTTGAAGAGGTTTAGATGGAATGGTTCCTTGCATCTGTGTTTATTTTGCTGGAGTGAAGTTTGCCTCTGGCAAAGAAATCAGAAAATTTGTACTTTATTTGCCTCTTCATTTATAAGATGATAGAAACATGTTCATATATATGTATATATATATTGGGGGATTTCAAATAAACATATATTGTAAATTCAAGGAAAATCTTTGGAGCCACTTGTAAACAAAGTCTATGAAATCACCTCCTCCACCCCCTTAGCCAACCTGGTCTTCCTGACTCGGGAATTAGCCACAGGAATAAAACTATTTTACTAACTCTTTGGCTTCCTTATGAAGAGATTTTGAGTACTGAGATCTTTATTTCCAAGTCTGTTTTCATTTTTTACTAAAGGATTTATATAAGAACTTTAGTGGTATATGTACCAGGCAATCACCAGTGAAGTCACATAGCTAAAGGTACTCTATAGAGCATCCATCTACTGAATTCTTAGAACTTTACTATTAAATTTATTCATATGTATACATTTATGCCATTTGCTTATTAAAATCAAAAAGAACGATGAAACCCTCTTGATAATCACAAACAACTGAAATCAAGAAAACAGTTGCAGTATTTTATCAGTTTCTGCTTCCAACGTAATTTTGCAATTAACTTAGCTATATCATGTTTTAAAATAATAATTCACACATATGAATATAGGTAAGAGTTTGCAGTACAATAACATGATACACATGAACTAAAATTCCTCTCCAATAAAATGTATTCTTTTGAGAGCAAAGCCATTTCTGTCTTAAGGGGTGCTTAATCCATACACAGGGTCTAACACACATCTCCAAAAATAATTATTTATGTACTTATTACATGGCTCCATTGGTTGAAAGAATATAAGTAAGAGATTGTTTTCAGAATTGATTATTAATATCTAAAATGTTCTTATATTTATTCTTACAACTGAATTAGAGAGGAAGCACCAACAATTAATTCTATCAGACATCAAGTTACTGTCTCTCTGTTTCAAACCCACCCTTCTATACTCTGCTTAGTGATTCTGGGCTGGGACCCAGCAAACATTTCTGCATTGTAAGTTGGATCCACATTAGGCAATTCTAAATGGTCACTAGAGAGAGAATGAAAGTCCAGAGGACAAAGAAGTGATTTGTTGGCCTGCAGTTTCTGTGAATATCATCCCAACTATGGTTTTTCACCTCAGCAGTGATAGTTCCTTCCTGCAGAGGCAGCTGAATCATTTTGCAGTTTCTCTAGAATGTGTAAAATCAGCCCCATTGTCTCCCTACCCACAGAGATATCAGCACCATCCAGAGAGGTGTGGATCCCAAGCCCAAGGAGAACATCCCATGAATTCAGAGATTCCAGCATCACCAAGCACTACCTCCTCCTCAAAGGTCTGAATTTCAGCTCAGTGAAGTCTCGTTAATTACAACCTCTTCCCTTTGCTCTTTCAGCAAACCTAGGGGTGGTTCCTGCTCCTCAAACTTTAGCATGCGTCAGAATCACCTGGAGAGCTTGTAAATCACAGATCCTTGGCACTCCCTGCCAGAGATTCTTATTCAGTATGTCTGGGACAGGGCCTGGGAATCTGCCTTTCCATCAAGTTCCCCAACAATACAGAGGCTTCTGGTCTTGGATTCAGTATGGATCTTGTCTTTAGATTTAAACTTAATACTGAGTTCCTAGCCAAAGGGAAATGGGATATGAATAACCCAAGACATGTAGTGGCATTATAGTTCATCAAATTATCATCTCTGAATGACTGTGATAGAGTTCCCTGGCAGATCCCAGTGGTTGCTGCACTTGAGCATGATGTCAACAGAGGCAATAGCAAGGACAGTGATATGGGCTCAATTCTCCTGAGTGCACTGATTTGCTTAAAGAAAGAAAGTGAGAGACTTAGCTTGGGTATTTAAATATGAGGCTGGAGCTCAGGGGAGGGACAGTGGCATCTGTTTGGGTTCAGATGAAACTGAGAGTTTTAAAAACTCAAGTCATTCTGACTATCTTGTTAGTGAAAGAAGTCTGCTCTCCTATGTTTGGGGAGGTAGCCTTCCCTTGCATAAAATTATAATAACCTCACTTAGAACAGCTGCCCCGGCAGGATGTCCATTATTTTGAAGGCTCATTCCCTAAATGGGAATGCCAATTACCCCAACAACCCCTTATTTCTACTAGACCCATACCCAGAGCAAGATCTCTTCATGGGAAGGGGAGGATCCTCATTTAATTTCTTCTAGGTGGGAGAGAATGTAGATACTTTTTGGAGAATTACCATGGAATATCAATGCTTTCATACTGTGGTACTGGAGAAGACTCTTGAGAATCCTTTGGACAGCAAGATCAAACCAGTAAATCCTAAAGGAAATCAACTCTCAATATTTATGGAAGGACTGATGCTGCAGCTGAAGCTCCAATACTTTGGTCATCTCATGCGAAGAGCCAACTCATTAGAAGGGAACCTGATACTGGGAAATATTATTTAGGCAAAAGGAGAAGTGGAAGACAGAGGATGAGATGGTTAGATAGCATCACTGACTCAATGGACATGAATTTGAACAAATTCCCAGAGATAGTGGAGGACAGAGGAGCCTGGCGTGTTGCAGTCCATGGGGTTGCAAAGAGTCAGACATGACTGAGTGGCTGAATGACAATCATGTGTTAACTCCACTGTAGCTGTTATTCCAAAATAATATTTATATTGGGGCAAATTACACCAACTGTGGTACCTTGTACACGGGTATTGGCTTACCAAATGCTTTTTTTCTCCATACCAATTAAGAATCACGAAAAAAATTTTGCTTTACTTAGAAGGATCATCAGCATGCCTCAGAACCATCAATACAGCAACTGTACTCAAACTGCCATAATATGGCCCACAGGGATCTGATTATCTTGGCACTCCAGACAGTATCATACTGGTTGTGGTAGAAGAAAAATGATACCACAGAGATACCTACATCCTAATCCCCAAAACCTGTGAATATTTCACCTATCTGACAGAAGAGACTTTGAAGATATGATTAAGAATATTGAAAAGGGAGTTTATCCAGAAGTAACCAGGGGAACTCAATATAATCACAAGGTCATTTTAAGAGGAGGCAGGGGGATCAGAGAAAGCAAGAGAGTGAGGAGGATATGATGATGATATGATGATGGAATAAAAAGTAAGAGAGACAGAGATTGAGAGGGAGGAGGAGGGAGACAGAGAGACTCGACTTGCAGGTGTGTCAACCTGCTGGTTTTGAAGATGGAGGAAGGGCACACAAGGTGAAGGAATGCAGGTGTCCTAGAGAAGCTGGAATAAAAAGTGGTGGATTTCCTCAGAAAGCCTCTAGAAGGAATGTAGCCTTGTCAACACCTTGATTTTCGGACTTCTGACCATTACAATTTTAAGATAATAGATGTGTATGGTTTGAGTCCACCAGGCTTGTAGGAATCTGTTACAGCAGCACTAGGAAAGGAATATACTGGTCCATTACCCTGATGACATTTTGCTGACTGAATCTAATGAGCAAAAAATAGCAAGTACTTTAGATGCCTTAATGAAATATATGTGAACCAGAGGTTGGGAAATAAGTCCCATAAAAACCCAGAGTTCATCACCTCATAAAGTTTCAGGTGATTCTAAGTTCTAATGGACACTAGCTACCTTTGTACTTATCATTTTATCTAGTAGGTATAGAACAAAGTAGTCTCTTATTTTGATCTCTTTTTAAAGGACCAGTTCTCTAGAGTCTCTTCAATAAAAATACACTTATTTTATTTCCGGCTTATATACACATTTATATTTTGTTGTCGGAATTTTAATTTTAATATAAAAACTATCATTTGAACACAGATTCAAGATGTTTTAAAATTTTGAACCTGGAAGTTGCCACCAAAAATAACTGACTACATTTTTATAATGCTAGCTGCTGCTGCTGCATCGCTTCAGTTGTGTCTGACTCTGTGCGACCCCATAGACGGCAGCCCACCAGGCTCCCCCATCCCTGGGATTCTCCAGTCATGAACACTGGAGTGGGTTGCCATTTCCTTCTCCAATGCAGGAAAGTGAAAAGTGAAAGTGAAGTCACTCAGTTGTGTCTGACTCTTTGCAATCCCATGGACTACAGCCTACCAAGCTCCTCCATCCATGGGATTTTCCAGGCAAGAGTACTGGAGTGGGTTGCCATGTCCTTCTCCATGTTATAATGCTGCTGCTGCTGCTGCTAAGTCGCTTCAGTCGTGTCCGACTCTGTGCGACCCCATAGACGGCAGCCCACCAGGCTCCCCCATCCCTGGGATTCTCCAGGCAAGAACACTGGAGTGAGTTGCCATTTCCTTCTCCAATGCATGAAAGGGAAAAGTGAAAGTGAAGTCACTCAGTTGTGTCCGACTCTTAGCGAACCCATGGACTGTGGCCCATCAGGCTCCTCCGTCCATGGGATTTTCCAGGCAAGAGTGCTGGAGTGGGGTGCCATTGCCTTCTCCGTGTTATAATGCTAGAGTTTATTTAAAACAAAAAGTAAATTAATATTAAAGAGATTAATTCTATAGGTGTATATTATAGTTATACTTTCAAACTAAAATAGTAAAAGAGAGCCAGTTAAGAAAATAAATGTGCTGCACTTTGAAAAGAAAGTCTTAATGTAGACTTAATTTTCTAAGCTTTCTAACACTAAAAAAGTGTTTTTGCAAAAAAATTTATATGACCTTATAAAATCAAAATGATAATTGTTTACTAAAAATATGGCAAGTACTAAGCACTCTTGAGAGCCATTGAATTAAATGCAAAGTTGGGAGAGGTCATAGTTTCCACTCTCTAAAAGCTTGCAATTTGGAACTTAAAGTATTACAATGTTAAAAAGTTACCTAACAGTGAAAAAGCATGATGCATGAAAAACACAACAAACCAAAAGAACTGAATACAATATGGATGGACCTGGAAGGTATTATGCAGTCAGACAGAGAAAAACGAATAATGTATGTTTTCTCTTATATGTGGAATCTAAAAACAAAATGAATCAACAAATATAACAAAACAGAAACAGACTCACAGATACAGAGAAAAACTAGTGGTTATCAGAGGGAAGAGGGGTGGAGGTAGGGGTAAAACAGGTAAAGGGGATTAAGAGGTACAACTGCTAGATATAAAATAAATAAGTCATAAGGATATAATATAATATATTACATACAGATGTAATATAAAATAAGTCATGAGAATGTAATATATTCCACAGGGAATATAGTCAATATTTTACAATAACTTTGTATAGAGTATGAACTTCCCTGGTGGCTCAGTGGTAAAGAATCCGCCTGCCAAGCAGGAGATGTGGGTTCAATCCCTGGTCGGGAAGGAGAAGGAAATGGCAACCCATTCCAGTATTCTTGCCTAGAAAATCCCATGAACAGAGGAGCCTAGAGGGCTACAGGCCATGGAGTTGCAAAGAGTCAGACATGACTTAGTGACCAGGCATGCACACTCATGGTGTATAGTTTATAAATAAAACAACGACAACAAAAAAAGAATTGAATAGCAGTCTAAATGAAGCTGAGGAAATCAGTAAACTTTGGGGAAGTGGGATTTGAGCTGAGTTTTCAAGGAAGGACAAGTAAAGAAAAGAAGCAGAGACCATTCGACACAGCTGGAATGATGAACAAAAATCACACTCTTAAAAGAGAAAAGGACAACTTTTAATACTTCATTTTATAGAGAGAAATTTGAGACTCAGAATGGTTAACATTGGTAAGATTCTGTAATTGACATGTCTGAAATGTTAAGATGTGTTCCTAAAGGCTTCAAAGATTCAAGTGTCCTCAAGTCTACAAGGACAGGTTGAGAAGATGTCTGGTACAACAGTTTCTCCATTCGGATAGTAGCGTATTAATTGACTGCAACATTCATAGAAGACTTAACATATTCAAAATTGGCTGGGATGAGTTCCTTTTGCCATGGTCCTCTACTTTAAGTTTTTTAAATTTAACTGATAGGGCTTCCCACGTGGTGCAGTAGTAAAGAACCCACCTGCCAATGCAAAAGGTGCAGGTTTGATCCCTTTGTGAGGAAGATCCCTGGAGGAGGAAATGGCAACCCACTCCAGTATTCTTGCCTGGAAAATTCCATGGACAGAGGAGCCTGGTGGGCTACAGTCCATGCAGTTCTCAAAGAGCTGGACACGACTGAGCAACTGAACACACACGCATAAACTTAAGTGATAGCTACTGTGTTTTCCACATTATAGAGAAAGTGCAATATAGAGGGAAAAGTTGACTCACAGTCAGGAGACTGAAGTCCTGATCCTTCGACTGGTTGTTATTTAGTCATTCAGTCGTATCCAACTCTTCTGCAACCCCAGGGACTGTAGCCCACCAAGCTCCTCTGTCCATAGGATTTCCCAGGCAAGAATTTTGAAGAGGGTTGTCATTTCCCTCTCTTGGGGATCTTCCTGACCCAGGGATCAAACCCACATCTCCTGCTTGGCAGGCAGATTGTTCACCACTGAGCCACCTGGGAAACCCCCCACTAAGACTACATGATTTTTAAGCTCCATCAGCTCCTAAATCCTATGGCAATGTAAAAGTTTTGCTAGGCCAGGATAAAGTGTTAAGCAGAACACTATCCTTCCAACTCTAATCCCAATGCTATATTTAGATTAACTTCTCTCTAAAATGAATTAAAATCACTGGCTCTATTAGGGCAATTTGATCTGCACATCTGATTCATTTTCCTATACTGGTAGAAAAGGAAAGAAACACAAAGGAACATAGTTCTAACTCCACACGGCCCCATCTGTATGCACATCACCAAAGAGAATGCAGAACATTCACAACATCAAAAATGTCAGAGTTATTAAAGCAAGTAATTTCCTTTTCCTGATGTAATTTTCATGAACCTTGTTGAAATAGTCTCTGCGTGTTTCTTAAGGTCTTTTTTCCAAGTGAGTTTTCCAAGGAAATAGCCTCCCATGTTTATATAGATCCCTTCCAGTTTTGAGCAGAGAAGAGCTCAGGGGACAATCTTTGGGTGAAAGGGTAACTGTACAAGTGATCCTTAACTACTTCTAAAACTTCACTTTGCAGAACTTTCTCAGTGTGTTTTCCATGACCACTGTTTTGCCAGGACCCTAAGGATATACCATTCTCCTTTTAAAATTCTGGCCAAGATTTCAATTCAAACAAAATATATTTATTTTCCTTATCTTTTTTTTCCCAAACATCCTAAGCTGCTATTTGTAAAGTTCTTTACACAAAAATTAGAAGAAACAATCAAAAAAATAAAAAAGAATAGACTACTTTACTAAGGGTACATTTCCTCTCCCAAACTAGTTAATTCACAAAATCACCTTTTGAACACTTCTTTCTATTTTAACCCTTCTTTCTATTCCCCTCTTTGCACTTTTCTTCCCAAGTCACAGTATGGCATAAAGAGTGTCAGTCACTCAGACCTTCTAAGGAAATGAATAGCTAGGGGATTTGACGTGCAGTGTAACTTTCATGCTCTATTGAGCGTATTCTTAACAGGAAAGATGCAGGATGCAGGATGCTTGGGGCTGGTGCAAGGAGAGGACCCAGAGGGATGGTATGGGGTGGGAGATGGGAGGGGATTCGTGTTTGGGAACGCATATACACTCGTGGTGAATTAATGTCAATGTTTGGCAAAACCAATACAGTAATGTAAAGTAAACTAAAGTAAAAATAAAAATTATAAAAAAAATGAGTATGATGCTTAGTATTATGAATTTCTTATAAAAATTAATAAAACATAAACATGATTTTATACAAATATAAAAAAAAAAAAAAGAAAGACACAGGAGCTGGTCTCCATCCTTCACTCCTCATCGGTTGGAGCTACTTCCTCATAACTTCATTATTAGTCTTCTTGACTTTGCACCAAAAACAAACAAACAAGGAAACTCTCAGGAAATAACTCTACAATTATACAAAGTAACTTTTAAAAGTGTCATGAATTTAAAAGATTGGAGAACAGTCCCTACTCCTTCCTCACCTCATCACAAGGTAAGCCTCCCACCCCTCCTTGAGGCCCTAGGGGCTTTCCCAGTCATCACCGTCTCACTGCACAGATGGAGCCAAAGGTGTTAAGTTTCTCTTATATTTGAAACTAAAACATTCATCATAGTTACAAATCCTTCCTCCAATATGATGCTTGGAATGACATGGAACATTAATCTCCTCTTTCCTCTAGGGCTTGCCAATGATCAAAAAAACTTCTGCCTGTAAATGGCTCTCAGCATTGATACATCCTGAAACCGTCTGTGTGCATCAGGAAAGAAACAAAGCTCACTTGCTTCTATGAAAAAAATTCATGTTTTTTTCATGCTTGGGGCCTTACTCCTGAGAATCAAATTGGAAAACACCACTTTGAAAGGCACATTCAAAAACAATCTGTGAAGGAAAAAAAATAGCTGCTAGAAGCAAGTAAACAATCTATACTTGGATCTCTGAAAACAAGATAAAAGTACTTTGCAAAGGAAGAAAATCTAAGGAATTCAGAAAAACTGAAGTCAATTGTGAACCTGATTTGCTGACACTCTTCTCCTAAGAGGAGGGCCTGTGCTGTTTTTAAAAAATAAATATATAAATAAAGTTGCCTTGCCCATATATAAGAAGCAGAATTTCAGTTTTTTCCTTCATGATATACCAACAGAAACCACTGCAAGCAAGTTTCTACTGCCTGGAGAATAAAGGCCAAACTTCTTGTTATAGTTTACATACCTCTTCATGACGCAGCCCAGCCTGGCTTTCGGACCATATTTGCTCTATAATCTCATACGCAGCCTTTGTTCCAGCAGTACCAGTTATTAGCAGTTTCTCAACAATTCTCACATTTTCTCAGGTCTGCGCACACACACACATCCCTCATATGCCCTCCCTATTTTTGACAGACTCATGTCTCCCTCCATACTGTCTATCTAACTTCTATTTCTCCTTCAAAAGTCAGAGTAAGTACTATCTATTGGAAGTCTTTTCTAATTACCATAGGATAAAGCGGATCCCTCTGTTTTTATTGTCCCCTGCACTATGTTAATGGCACCCCACTCCAGTACTCTTGCCTGGAAAATCCCATGGATGGAGGACCCTGGTGGGCTGCAGTCCATGGTGTTGCAAAGAGTCGGACACGACTGAGCGACTTCACTTTCATTTTTCACTTTCATGCATTGGAGAAGGACATGGCAACCCACTCCAGTGTTCTTGCCTGGAGAATCCCAGGGACGGGGGAGCCTGGTGGGCTGCCGTCTATGGGGTTGCACAGAGTCGGACACGACTGCAATGACTTAGCAGCAGTAGCAGCACTATGTTAATGCCAACACTGGGCGAATTTAGGTGAGAAACTTCTCTAATGACACAATGATCTTAATACATTATTTCTCATGGACTGATCCAGAGAAAGACTATACCCACAGTAACTGTTTTGTAACTATGAATACCGAAAAATAGTTTTACAAAGAATATACAATGCCAAAGCACTAAATAATAAATTTTGTACATTTTAAATTTAATGTGAAAGCTAATATTCTTCCATGTCTTTAAAGCAATTNNNATGTCTTTAAAGAAATTTATTTTATTTATTTGTAAGTACTGATTTATAAGTATGTAGTGATTTCACTCTTGGAAACAAGAGTGCTCTGTTTCAGTTTTTATAGCTTCCAGAAAATATAAGCCAATATTTAAATGAATCCAGTGGTGCATCATTTTTATAAGAGCAGTCCTAATTTTATATATATTATCAAGCTTGTACATTGTATTTTCTTAAGGCATTCCTTCTAAAGAACACCCAGGACTGATCTCCTTTAGAATGGACTGGTTGGATTTCTTTGCAGTCCATGGGACTCTCAAGAGTCTTCTCCAACACCACAGTTCAAAAGCATCAATTCTTCGGCGCTTTGGTAAATTTTGCTTTGCTACAATAAATAAATGTGAATAGATTTGTTTTGCTACCATAGAGACTATAAACCAATAGTTAGTAGGAGAAGGACACAAATTTTGAGTTCAGGGGAGGTGGAATAGTATGTGGGCCTCAAGTGGGAGTGAGACAGAAATATCGGATGGCAGTTGAAGAAATCTTTGGAATCAGAGTAAAGGTCTATTTGATTGAATTAAACAATTGGTAATCAACATGCTTCTAAGAAGGAGATAGACAAAAATATTTAGTCTGCGAGAAGCCTGAAGGGGAATAAGGTTGACTGGCAAGAGACTGTTTAGAGATAAAACCCTAGTGTAGGAGGATGGCGAGAAGAAAGAGAAGAGGGAAGAGTCAAAAAGCATTGCACCTCAAGAAGTTCAAGAGTCTAGTGGCCAACAACACAAAAAAATAAGTTAGAAGATAGGAGAGTACCTACAATGTGTCCATACAATCCTGAAAACTGTCAGTCCTTCTCAGAACAGTATATGAATTTATCTCAGATTTAATAAGGAAATGGGGGGGTGCAGAGGGAACAGAGGTGATGTGACAAAGTGATTTAATGGTCATCTGGAATATAAAGTGGCAGAAGTAGCCAACAAAAAAAGCTTAAGGAATAACAAGAGAGAAGTTTCTTTTCTAGTTACTAGAGGCTTTAAAAATGCTAAAATAATACTAAGTAAAAGCAGTATGATATGTGTCTTAAGAACTGATAGACTGGTGATTACAGAAAAGACTAGAAAGCCTAAAAGTAATCTACAGTATATGTAAAATTATAATGTATATTTAAGTTACATTTCAAATTACTGAAACCAACTCAAGAAAAATAGACAATCTGAACAGGCCAATAACAAATAAAAAGATTGAATTGGCAATCAAAAAGTTACCCACAAAGAAAAATCCAGGCCCAGATGGCTTTAGTGATGACTTCTGCTGCTGCTGCTGCTGCTGCTGCTGCTGCTAAGTTGCTTCAGTTGTGTCTGACTCTGTGCAACCCCATAGATGGCAGCCCACCAGGCTCCCGCATCCCTGGGATTCTCCAGGCAAGAACACTGGAGTGGGTTGTCTTGTCCTTCTCCAATGCAGGAAAGTGAAAAGTGAAAGTGAAGTCGTTCAGTCGTGTCCTACCCTTAGCGACCCCATGGACTATAGCCTACCAGACTCCTCCGTCCATGGGATTTTCCAAGCAAGAGTACTGGAGTTGGTTGCCATTGCCTTCTCTACTAAACATTTAAAGAACACCAATCTTTCACAAACTCTTCCAAAAATCAGAAGAAGAGGGAGTACTTCCCACCTCATTCTCAGGCCAGTATTACCCTGATACTAAAACCAAAGACATCATGAGGAAAGAAAACTACAGACCAATATATTTTATAAATATGGATGTAAAAACTCTCAACAAAATACTGGCATGTTGATTATAGAAATATAATAAAAAGAATTATATACTATGACCAAGTAGAATTTTTCCCAAGGGTAATTTAACATCTGAAAATCAATATAATACCCTCTATAGACAAAAAAACAACAACACATGATCATCCCAATAGAAGCAGAAAAATAATCTGATTAAACCCAACACCTTTTCATAATAGAAACACTAGACAAACTATGAATCAAAGGGAACTTCCATAACACGATAAAGGACATGTACAAAACCCCCAAAGCTAAGGGAATACTTAACTGTGAATAACTGGTCGCTTTCCCTCTAAGATCAGGAACAAGATAAGGTTGTATGTCTAGTCACTTCCATTCAATATCATATTAGAAGTTCTAATTTAAGCAATTAGGCAAGAAAAATGAATAAAATTTGTTGGAATGAATAAAATAAGTTGGAAAGGGAGAAGTAAAACTATCTCTACTCACAGGTAAAATAATCTTGTATGTGAATAATCCTAAGGAATCCACCGGAAAACTATTAATGAGTTCAGCAAATTTGCAAGATACAAGTTCAATATATAAAAATCAATTATATTTCTACATACCTTCAAATGAGCAATTCAAAAATGAAATTTTGAAAACTTCATTTATAATAGCATTGAAAACGAAAAAAAAATGCTTAGGAACAAACTTAGTAAAATGCAAAATTTATGCTCTGAATACTATAAACATTATCAAAAGAAATTAAAGATGTAAATTAATGGAAACCATTCCACGATCATGAACTAGAAGACAATATTATTAAGACATCAATATTCTTCAAATTGACCTATAGATTCAGTGCAATCTTTAAAAGATTTTCAGCTGACTTCTTTATTGAAATAGGAAAGTTGATTCTAATATTCATAATGGAATTTCCAGCGAACCAGAATAGCCAAAACAAGCTTGGAAAAAAGCAGAGAAGGAAGACTCATGCTCCTCAGTTTGAAATCTTGCACAAAGTTACAGTAATCAAAACAGCACAGAGTGGCATAAGGATAGACATATAGACGAATGGAATAGAATTTAGAGTCCAGAAATAAACACATTTGTTTATGGTGAACTGATTTTCAACAAGGATACTAAAATCATAAAATGGAAAAAAAAATTGTCATTTCAACAAACGGTTTTGGTACAACTGGATAACCAGTGGATAGTTGCGTGTGGATAGCCACATGCAACAAAATAAGGTTGAATTCTTACCTAATAGCACTTCCAAAAGTCAATTCAAGTTGGACCAAAGACCTAAATGTAAGCATAAAAACTATAAAACTGTTAGAAGAAAACAGGGGTATAGAGCTACACAACCTTAGATTTGGCAACGTTTTCTTAGATATGACACCAAACTGGAGTACTGCTCATATCTGACTCTTTGTGATCCCACCAGGCTTTCTGTCCATGGAATTTTCCAGGCAAGATACTGAAGTGGGTTGCCATTTCCTACTTCAGGGGATCTTCCTGACCTAGGGATCAAACCCATGTCTCTTGTATCTCCTGCAAGGCAGATTCTTTACCACTATGCCACCTATGATACCAAAAGCACAAGCAATAGAAGAACAAACAGGTAAGCTGAATTTAATCAAAATTTGAAAAACTTTTGTGCATCAACTGAAGAAGACACATGTACTCCAGTGTTAACTGCAGCACTATTTATAATAGCTAGGACATGGAAGCAACCTAGATATCCATCAACAGATGAACATACAAAGAAGCTGTACTACATGTATACAGTGGAGTACTACTCAGTCATGAAAAGGAACACATTTGAGACAGTTCTAATGAGGTAGATGAATCTACAGCCTATTATACAGACAGAAGTAAGTCAGAAATAGAAAAAAATATCATATATAACACATGTATATAGAATCTTGGAGAAGGCAATGGCACCCCACTCCAGTACTCTTCCCTGGAAAATCCCACGGATGGAGGAGCCTGGTGGGCTGCAGTCCATGGGGTCCTAAGAGTCAGACATGACTGAGCGACTTCACTTTCACTTTTCACTTTCATGCATTGGAGAAGGAAATGGCAACCCACTCCAGTGTTCTTGCCTGGAGAATCCCAGGGATGGGGGAGCCTGGTGGGCTGCCGTCTATGGGGTCCCACAGAGCCGGAAACGACTGAAGTGACTTAGCAGCAGTAGCAGCATATGGAATCTAGAAAGATGGTACTGATGTACTTATTTGCAGGGCAGAAGTGGTGATGCAGACATGGAGAAAAACTTAGAGACAAGGGCGGTGGGGAGGAAGGAGAGGGTGAGATGAATGGAGAATAACATGGAAGCATATACCTACCATATGTAAAATAGATAGCCAATGGAAATTTGCTTTATAATTCAGGGAACCCAAACTGGGGTTCTGTAACAACCTAGAGGGCTGGGAAAGGGTGGGAGGTGGGCTGGAGGTTCAAGAGGGAGGGGCACATGTACACCTATGGCAATTCATGTTGATATATGGCATAAATCACACCAATATTGTAATGTAATCATCAATCAATTAAAAATAAATAAATACAATTTAAAAAAGAAAAACAACAATAAAACTTTTGTGCATCAAATATTACTACTAAGAAAGTGAGAAGACATCCATAGAATCAGAGGACATTTTTTCAAACCATATATGTAATAATGGTGCAATAACCAGGGTATATAAAGGGCTCTTGTAATTCAACAAACAACCAGATTAAAACATGGGCAAGGCACTTAAACATTTTTCCAAAGATGATAAGCAAATGACCAAAAAACATATGAAAAGATGCTCACTATCATTAATAATTAGGGAATTGTTATTAAAAAACACAAGGAGATACCATTTCACACCTACTATGTTTCTGTAACTTGGAAAATGAAGTATCTGCAAGAATGTTGAGAAATCTGAACACTTGTACATTACTGGTGTGAATGTAAAAATGATACAGCCAGTGTGGAAACCAGTTTGGCAATTCTTAAAAAGTTAAGATACAAAATAGACATTTCTCCAAAGAAGACATATGGATGGCTAACAAACACATGAAAAGATGCTCAACATCACTCATTATCAAAGAAATGCAAATCAAAACCACAATGAGGTACCATTTCACACCAGTCAGAATGGCTGCCATCCAAAATTCTACAAGCAATAAATGCTGGAGAGGGTGTGGAGAAAAGGGAACCCTCTTACACTGTTGGTGGGAATGCAAACTAGTACAGCCACTATGGAGAACAGTGTGGAGATTCCTTAAAAAACTGGAAATAGAACTGCCTTATGACCCAGCAATCCCACTGCTGGGCATACACATCGAGGAAACCAGAATTGAAAGAGACATGTGTACCCCAGTGTTATCACAGCACTGTTTATAATAGCCAGGACGTGGAAGCAACGTAGATGTCCATCAGCAGATGAATGGATGAGAAAGCCGTGGTACATATACACAATGGAGTATTACTCAGCCATTAAAAAGAATACATTTGAATCAGTTCTAAGGAGGTGGATGAAACTGGAGCTATTATACAGAGTGAAGTAAGCCAGAAAGAAAAACACCAATACAGTATACTAACACATATATATGGAATTTAGAAAGATGGTAATGATAACCCTGTATGCAAGACAGCAAAAGAGACACAGATGTTTAGAACAGACTTTTGGACTCTGTGGGAGAGGGAGAGGGTGGGATGATTTGGGAGAATGGCATTGAAACATGTATACTATCATGTAAGAAATGAATCGCTAGTCTATGTTCAATACAGGATACAGGATGCTTGGGGCTGGTGCATGGGGATGATCCAGAGAGACAATATGGGGTGGGCGGTGGGAGGGGGGTTCAAGATGGGGAACTCATGTACATCCGTGGCTGATTCATGTCAATGTATGGCAAAACCAATACAGTATTGTAAAGCAAAATAAAGTAAAAATAAAAATATAAAAAAAGTTAATATACATACAATCCAGCAATTTCACTCATAGACATAGATTATAAACAATTAAAAATAGATATTCAAATATGTGTGCATATTTCATATAGGGTTATTTGCAGCACTATTCACAACAGCCAAAAGACAGAAACAATCCAAGTATCTGTTATTTATATTTGGTTATAAAGAGGAATTGGAGAAGGCACTGGCACCCCACTCCAGTACTCTTGCCTGGAAAATCCTATGGATGGAGGAGCCTGGAAGGCTGCAGTCCATGGGTTTGCTAAGAGTCGGATACGACTGAGTGACTTCACTTTCACTTTTCACTTTCAGGCATTGGAGAAGGAAATGGCAACTCACTCCAGTGTTCTTGCCTTGGTAATCCCAGGGATGGGGGAGCCTAGTGGGCTGCCGTCTATGGGGTTGCACAGAGTCAGACACGACTGAAGTGACTTAGCAGCAGCATAAAGAGGAATGAAATACTGATAGATGCAACAACATGGATGAACCTTGAAAAATCATGCTAAGTTAAAGAAGTCAACCACAAAAGAGTAAATGTTACATGATTCTATTTTTATAAAATGTCCAGAATAGGTACCACTATAGAGTCGGAGAAGGCAATGGCACCCCACTCCAGTACTCTTGCCTGGAAAATCCCATGGATGGAGGAGCCTGGTGGGCCGCAGTCCATGGGGTCACTAAGAGTCGGACACGACTGAGCGACTTCACTTTCACTTTTCACTTTCATGCATTGGAGAAGGAAATGGCAACCGACTCCAGTGTTCTTGCCTGGAGAATCCCAGGGATGGGGGAGCTTCATGGGCTGCCGTCTATGGGGTCGCACAGAGTCGGACACGACTGAAGCGACTTAGCAGCAGCAGCAGCAGCAGCATAGAGACGGAAAGTGCGTTAGTGGTTGCTGGGTGACAGGATAGGGTACCTTGGGGGAAGTAGGGGATGAAAGGGCGGTAAATAAAGAATTTTTTGTTACATTATAATAATATTCTAAAATTAACTGTGGTGATGGCTGCACACATCTGTGACTGTATTTAACATCATTGAACTGTATAATTTAAATTGGTTAATTATATAGTATTTGAATTGTATTTCAATAAACCTGTCTAATAAAAGAGAGCATGAGAACTGGAAGAATATACACCAAAATGTTAATAATAGTGAGACTGTGAGCAAGTAAATATGGCCAGTGGCTCACATTAAGATTTTAAGAAAATTCCACGTTCTCAGAACAATTGTTGATACCAGAGAGTGCTTAATAAATGTTGGCTGCTATTAAAAAAAAAATACTTTATGCAAACATCAAAGAAAACACAACTAAAAATCACTCTAGTTATGGCCAAGATGTAGTAAAAGGGACCAAATTCACCCTCTTGCTGAAACATCAAAATAAAAAACAAAAAAAAGGAAAGAAAGAAAATAAAACAACAAAAACATGTAAAAATAATTTTGAGGCACTAGACATCAGATAAAAAAGGATAGTGATCCCTAAGAAATAGGAAGCGAACAAGGTAGGTCCACAAATTGTGCCAGTTTACTGTCTTGAGTTTCCAACAATGCAGCAGGCAGGGGAAATCAAGAAGAGCAGCTAGAAATCTCAGGATAGAGGACTGGAGGAGAGAAAACTGCATGGAAGGGGAACTCTGGAGAATTGCAGGTAGTTATCCCAAAGTGTTTGGTTGATTCTTGATCGACATTTGCTCTTAAGGAAATTAACCAAGGCCAGGGAAAGAGCTACTCCCAAGGGTTAGAAGTAACAGTGCCTGGTTTTCCCACAGGTTGGTGACTAGTGCCTGTTCCTACCAAACAGGCAGCCTCATGATTCACAGGGCATTTGGCAGAGAACACAGAAGGGTCTTACCTCAAGACTGGGTAATTGTTAGCTCTAGACTGAGTACTGCTGTGGTCAAACCTAATAAGTTTTAAAAGAATCCACAATACATAAAGAATCATGTATTCTCAAATCTCAATAAGAGAATACACAATCCAATTAAAAATGGGGGAAAAAAATCTCAACAGACACTTCAACAAAGAATCTCATTGAGCTAAAAATGTTAATTTTGATCATTCCATGTGATTATTGCTTATATTTTTTGATGTTGTAACCTATCTCAGTGGATAGTGTAACCTATCTCAGTACTGTGATTGTGGCTTTATAGTAAATTTTAATAACTGAAAAAAAAAGAAGATATACAGAGGCCAAATAAGCACATGAAAAGATGTTCAACATCATTTATCATTGCTGCTGCTGCTGCTGCTGCTAAGTCACTTCAGTTGTGTCTGACTTTGTGTGACCCCATAGACGGCAGCCCACCAGGCTCCCCTGTCCCTGGGATTCTCCAGGCAAGAACACTGGAGTTGGTTGCTGTTTCCTTCTCCAGTGCATGAAAGTGAAAAGTGAAAGTGAAGTCGCTCAGTCGTGTTTGACTCTTAGCAACCCCATGGACTGCAGCCCACCAGGCTCCTCCATCCATGGGATTTCCCAAGCAAGAGTACTGGAGTGGGGTGCCATTGCCTTCTCCATCATATATCATTAGGAAAACACAAATTAAAACCACCATATGCTACTACCTTACATCCACTAGGATGGCTAAAATGTGAGGACTGACCATACCAGTTGTCAGGGAGGATGTGGAAGAACTGGAACTCTCCTCACTACTGGTGGTGCAGGCACTTTGGAAAAGGGTTTTGTGGTTTCTTAATAGACATCTACCATAGAAGGTAGCCATTCCCTTCTAGATATTTACTTAGGAGAAAGTATAGGCCCATACAAAGACATATAGGAATATTCATAGCAGCTTTATTTATTACAGATAAAAACTGAAAACAATGCAGATATCTATCAACAAGGTGAATAAACTGTGATAGTTTTACCATGTAATAATAGTCAGCAATATAAAAACCTGAGCCACTGACACATACAAAAATACCAATGAATCTCAAAATAATATGCTGCGTGACAGAACTGCCAGACCCAAAAACAAGTGCACGTACTGTATGATCTCATTTATCACAAAATTCTATAAAATGCTAACTAAACTACAGCAATAGAAAGTACATCAGTGGTTGCCTGGATATGGGCAACAGAAGGACAAGGAGGAAAAAAAGAAAGGGACGACACAAAAGGCATAAAGAAATCTGTGGCGATGATTTCACAGATGCATATGAATGTCAGTGCTTTTCCAACTGAACACTTTATTTGAGAAAAAAAAAGTTTATGCCATGACAAAGTTCATGATTTCCTGTTATACAAGGAAATTCATATTTTATACCATACCATACATTTTACCTACTTTTTCCTAAATGAAAAATAACTTGTAAAAGGAAAATCATGGCAATTTATATAATAAAAGAAACCTTAGAGATTATTTCAGGAAAGGAAATTGACCTTCAGAGAGGTAAATCTGTCCCAGGTCACATGACTGGTAATACTAGGAAAGGACTCCAGAAGCACTCTTTCCATACTCCATGGTTCTTTGAATGTTTCAGACCTTAAGAATAAAATTTCATCTGTGAACATATAGACTGTATATGTTATTACAACTGTTCCTGCAGCTCATTCTAAGTTTTCATTTGGTAGGTAAGAATATTTGTAAGTGTATAAATTTTATCTGAATTATTTGCATACTGTAACAGTATTTACTCAGTGACTTCAAGTTTTAAATGAAATATACTTTTTATATGAGTGGACATATCTGTCTGGTAACAGGAAGCTTATAAAATAGATGTTTCATAATATTTAAATTTTCTTCTTACTATAGTTTATGTAAAAAAACATAGACCATATCTTTGGACTGGCTATATAATTAGATGTCTATAGAGAATGGACATTCAAAACAGGATCTAGGTTTATTTTCAACTGTGACAAGATGAACTAAAAATAATTTGCTGCCAGTAATGTGAAAATGTATCAAGATTCCAAGTAGTCTTTAAATGCAAGGTAAGGTTGTTTGAAATAATTCTTCACTATAGAAATCCAATAACTAGGATTTTCTTTGGAACACTAGAGTAGCTGTTACTTTTCATAGGAATGTGGGAGACATGTTCAGAGATCTATTTTTAAATAACAGGAAAGAGGACTCATGTTTTCTGCTATAATCAGTAAATACTGCAAATTTACACTGTATTGAACTTTTCATTCCCATCTCCACCTCCTTTTGTTCTCTCATTTTTTCCAAAAGCACAAAAGAAAGAAACAACCAAAGTAAAACAGCATAAGCATAAACAGCATAAACATCATGTCTCCTCAATGCCCCCCTTGCTTGGTGACATCTATTCTAACAGGACAGCAGAGAGAAGATGCTGACTTGAAACACTGAATGCCTCCATACTTACGAGCCAATCTATGGTTTATGCGAACCCAGTGGTTTTAGTGGGAAAATGTTCAATAAACATGTATATTTAGACACACTTGCAACTTCTAGGGACCTCAGAATTCATTCATAGGGTATTCTGAAACATTTCCCAAATGTGCTGTACTAAGCAAACATTAAGTAACAATAATCCTTTTGCTCACCCCTGAGGGGGACATTAGCACACATTAAAAGAGAATTGAGGAGAATGGTATTAGGTGGAGGGCATCTGCAGTACTCAGTATTTACAATGAGCGTGCAATGATTTCTCCTACCTAGCAGAAACCTCAGCCTCAATTCCTGCTAACACTTGACTCTACGCAACGTGATATAGGTTTTTTTAAACGCTTTCTTGACCCAGTTTTGAAGCACTGGCTAGAGGCTTGCCACTTCTGCTTCTCAAGCAGTCATTTAACCTCTATTATCAGCTCTCACACTCTGCGGCTGATATACACCTGCTCTAGCTGCCCCAGGGTCAGGTACCAGGCAGTCAGTAAGAGCCCCCATGCCCCTGAGTCAGCTGACATTGCTCAAATTAGCCAAACCTAAATCTGTTTGCCCTGCCTCATGCATTCTTTCCCTCAGAAACCACAATAAAGGCGCTTGCCCACAGGTCTCCTCTCTGCCTCTGCCTTGTGACTGACCCTAGTTCTGTGTGCCGTGTCCTGCCCAGGAAATGTGAGCCCAACAAACTATAAAGCCACTTCTGGCTTCTCTCCATTGATCCTTTGGCCTCACCATACCTCGTTCAAGGTAATACAGTTAAAAATGAGGGAGGGAGGGAAGGAAGAAGGAAGGTTGGAAGGGAGAAGGAAAACAGGGAGGGAAGAAGGGAGGGAGAAAGAACTTTGGCTCTTAAAAGCAATATTTTCAGTTTTGCTAACATTTAACTCAAATCAATAGTATCTGGACAGAGTATAAGCTCTTTATGGGAGAAGTCTGAAATGCAGCATCCGTTTACAAAATAGGATAATCGATGTCTATTTACATAATTATTTACATAATACACCTACCTAACCAGTCAGGACATGTGCTTATATCCTATCACATTATGTCACATAATTCTGGAAAACATCAGTGAGGTAGAATTACTATACTACTATATGAGATTAACATTAACCATAGGATTCTGAGGCACAGATAAACATCTAAAAGTTGCATAACATTACAGAGATAGCAAGTGAGGAAACCGGGGTTTGAACCCACATTTCTATAAATCCAGAACCTAAGTTATTAAGCACCAAGTGCTACTACCTTCAAGTAGCTGCTCATTCAACAAATATTTATTGAGCACCTATTATATGACAGACATGGTTTTTTATGATAGAGAAAAGACATCAAACTGATTCTCAGGATGGTTACTTTATAGAGACAGCATGGTTATTTTATCTCTAAGAACAAGATAGCTTGATAAATACCAGATGGATTTTATCCAGGGTGCCACAAAGGTGTAATCATGTACTTGACTAAGCATCACCTCAAACAGTACAAATAGATTTGTACTACTACTATCCTTTGCCCTCTCCCTCCATTTACACACACACACACACACACACACACACACACTCCTTTAAACTACTTTTTTTGATTAGTTCTTTCTCTACTGAAAGATGAAATTTCAAGAAAGTCTCGTTTTTTTTTCTGACTACTCTCAAATACTAAAAAGTCCTCAGGTCACTTTTAGCCAAAAGAAGTTTCTCTTTCAGTATCTGAAAAAATGTAATTTAGAGCAATAGTCAAACTGTGCACACCCTTCAAAGCTAAAGTGTCCCCAGCTTGAGCCCGCTGCAGCCCAGGAAGCCCGCAGTGAGGGTGGCCAGTGTGATCGCTGGCGTCCGCTCCACTTCCTCGCCTGGCCTTACACCACCTCCCACTCTGCTCTATGGCTCCTGAACCCCTGGGAGTGAGGGGAGGGCTGTTGTCTGGACTGAGTGTATGCTTACACTCTCCAGGTACTTCTGAGGATTTCTTGGAAATTCAGAATCCTCATTAGAAGCCTCGCATTGCATGTCCCAGGACAGAGGTGATACCTATAATTCCACTGGCCTCTTCCAAACCCCAACAACCTCAGCCCCAATTCTCTGGTGACCCACTCCACACAGACTCTTGCTGAAATCCTATCAACAGCTCTCCATCACCACCACTATCTACAGCACCCCCGAAGACTTGCTCTCATGATGTTCCCTTCCTCTGCATGGCCTTTGAGGCAACACCACCATCCAGCCATTGGTAGAAATTCAGGTTTTCCCAAACACAGCCCAATCGCTTCTCACCCTCAGAGCCCTTACACCTGAGGAAGATACCAATCCCTTGGGTCCCCAGTTCTCTACTGTCAAGCTCTGCCTCCCACAAGTTGGAAGTGAGCAGGAAGCACTTGGCTGTCCTCCTCCTTAATGAGGGGAGGGGTGCGGGGCACCTCAGGGTCCAGTGATTCCACTTTATCCACTCAGTGCTTTCATACTTTCATGACCACACGCTCAGTGTGTCTAGCACAGGCGCCCCAGCACTTCATTCTGGACTATAGGGATGTTCAGCAAATACTATTTTGTTCCTAGCCTTTGAGGCCTCAAGTCAAACCATTTAACATTCTATTTCAGAAACATAAAGGATGCTCACCAGATTAAATAATGCATTCAGTTCAGTTCAGTTCAGTTCAGTTGCTCAGTCATGTCTGACTCTTTGCGACCCCATGGACTGCAGCATGCCAGGCTTCCCTATCCATCACAAATTCCTGGAGCTTGCTCAAACTCATGTCCATCGAGTCAGTGATGTCATCTCACCATCTCATCCTCTGTCGTCCCCTTCTCCTCCTGCCTTCAATCTTTTCCAGCATCAAGGTCTTTTCTAATGAGTCAGTTCTTTGCATCAGGCGGCCAAGTACTGGAGCTTCAGCTTCAACATCAGTCCTTCCAGTGAATATTCAGGACTTATTTCCTTTATGATTGACTGTTTGGATCTCCTTGCAGTCCAAGGGACTCTCAAGAGTCTTCTCCAACACCACAGTTCAAAAGCATCAATTCTTCGGCGCTCAGCTTTCTTCACAGTCCAACTCTCACATCCATACATGACCACTGGAAAAACCATAGCCTTGACTAGATGGACCTTAGTCGGCAAAGTAATGTCTCTGCTTTTCAATATGCTACCTAGGTTGGTCATACCTTTTCTTCCAAGGAGTAAGCGTCTTTTAATTTCATGGCTGCAGTCACCATCTGCAGTGATTTTGGAGCCCCCCAAAATAAAGTCTCTCACTGTTTTCATTGTTTGCCCATCTATTTGCCATGAAGTGATTGGACGGGATGCCATGATCTTAATTTTCTGAATGTTGAGTTTTAAGCCAACTTTTCACTCTCCTCTTTCACTTTCATCAAGAGGCTCTTTAGTTCTTACATAGTATAGCAAAAACGGTCTATATCTATATGGTTGTTTTCTAATATTTTTCATTAAGGAAAATGGATTTATCTTCTAACTCTGACTCTGCTCTTAGAAATAGTTTGTGAACCTTGGTAAATCATCAGTCCTCAGGGGCTTCAACTAAAATTATACAAAACTATAAAGTTATTTGAACTTTGTTGAAAAGTCTCTCCCTCCAAGAAAACATAGCTCTGTCATTTGATGCTAACATACATCAATCTTCTTAGCCCAGAAAAGGCAGAAAAACTAAAACTTAGCCAGAGAGTAGCAGGAGAACTGCCTTCGAATAGCCCAAATGCCTGACATCATGTTCAGGGAGGAATTAAAACTCTCCCCCCTTCACAATCTCAGAAGCAAGTCACTCATACATCCCAGCCTGCCCTTGTGTTGCAGTTCTGGTCACTAAGCTTCTGACTTGTTCTCTGTGCCCAGTTCCTTCCCATGTTAACCTGGCCAGCAGACAAGTTTATCCGGGACAACCCTCCTCCCAAAGACAAAGACACACTCTGAATAAGCCAAGCTGAGGACGCCTGTGGGCAGATTCCTCAGTAGTGAGCCTGATTCGTGAGTACCCCCTGGTCCTGGATCCACTTCTCAGGGACCCCATTATCTCAGAATGAGCTCCCCTTCAGCTGTTCCCTGACCCTAAGGTGTGACACAATCCACTGCCACCTCATCACAGCACCTACTCCCACCCAGGATCCCAAGCGTTAGGATGCAAAGTGTTTAACATAGATGCCAAATGGTGCTAACTGGGCTAAAAGAACGCATCTTTCTAAACATTTTGTCTTCAATTTCCTCCTTTACACTCTTATTTTTAAAGAGATCTTTCGCTACTGTTTTGTATGGGTGACAAAGAGGAACCTCACTTTGAATCAAAATTGCATCACTTTCTTTTCTGTCCTTAGAGCATAGGTTCCACAGACATAAAAAAGATAACTGATGTTATTTAAGAAATACACGATGGGACAATCAATAAAAACAATTAAGTACGATGACTCTAGTACAGATGTCTGAGTCCAATATTTCTGAAAAGCTTTTGACAACGTCCAGATTGTATGAAAGTATTTGCAGTGGCATCTCAAAATTTAAGTATTTTGTTCTTCCTTCAAGTACCAGCCAAGAGTGGAAGAGTCTTCACAGACAAGCTAACTGAGAAGATCTGGAAAGCAAATCATAAGCACATGGTCATTTTTCTCTCTGTTGATGCCTTATTTGAGGCGCTGATATTTATCAGTCCATAGCTAAGAGCTCTCGGAGAAGGCAATGGCAACCCACTCCAGTACTCTTGCCTGGCAAATCCCATGGACGGAGGAGCCTGGTGGGCTGCTGTCTATGGAGTCGAACAGAGTCGGACATGACTGAAGCGACTTAGCAGCAGCAGCAGCTAAGAGCTCTAATATTAGGGACTGGATGTTTGTGTTCCCCTACTGGCAGATTCATATGTTGAGGCTCAAACCACCAGTGTAATTGTATTTGGAGTAATTAAGGTTAGGTGAGGTCGTAACAGTGAGACCCTGATCTGATAGGATCTGTGTCCTTATTAAATATAATTAAAAAGAAAAAAAGCAGAGACACTAAAAAGCATGGAAAATTAACAGCAACATAAAGACATAACAAGAACATGGCCATCTACAAGCTAGAAAGAAGGTTCACATCAGAAACTGAATTGCCTGAAACTTAATCTTGGACTTTAGCATCAAAGGCACTTGGTCTATATACTCTGTTATATCATTCTGAGCCAACTAACACACCGAAGAACCTATAAGTGGAAGAGAGACAAAAAGGCATTTTCTTCTTCTTTATCAAAGTGGGATCCCAGAAATTCTCCAGTGTATATAAAAATAGTAATACCTTGTTTTGTCACACTGTCCATACATTAGCCCTATTTAGACCATAAAGCAAGCTGAGCGCCAAAGAATTGATGGTTTTGAACTGTGCTGTTGGAGAAGACTTTTGATAGTCCCTTGGACTGCAAGGAGATCAAACCAATCAATCTGAAAGCTGAAGCTCCAGTACTTGGCCACCTGATGCAAAGAACTGACTCATTAGAAAAGACCCTGATGCTGGGAAAGACTGAAGGCGGGAGGAGAAGGGGACGACAGAGGATGAGATGGTGAGATGGCATCAATGATGTGATGGACATGAGTTTGAGCAAGCTCTGGGAGTTGGTGATGGATAGGGAAGCCTGGCATACTGCAGTCCATGAGGTCTCAGAGTTGGACACAACTGAGTGACTGAACTGAAATGATTTTTCACAGTCTTGTAGTTAGGCAGAGCTAGCATTATTAATGGAGAAGGCAATGGCAACCCACTCCAGTACTCTTGCCTGGAAAATCCCATGGACCAAGGAGCCTGGTAGGCTACAGTCCATGGGGTTGCAAAGAGTTGGACATGACTGAGCGACTTCACTTTCACTTTTCACTTTCCTGCATTGGAGAAGGAAATGGCCACCCACTCCAGTGTTCTTGCCTGGNATCCCATGGACCAAGGAGCCTGGTAGCCTACAGTCCATGGGGTTGCAAAGAGTTGGACATGACTGAGCGACTTCACTTTCACTTTTCACTTTCCTGCATTGGAGAAGGAAATGGCCACCCACTCCAGTGTTCTTGCCTGGAGAATCCCAGGGACAGCGGAGCCTGGTGGGCTGCCGTCTATGGAGTCGAACAGAGTCGGACACGACTGAAGCAACTTAGCAGCATTATTAATCCCACTAGACAGATGAGATGGTATGCGGTTAAGCCAAGATTAGACCCAGAGCTTCTGACTCCTGGCCCAATCTTCTTTCACTGCACCTCATGCCAGCTAATTCAGAGTAGCTTTACAGCTTTCTGCTCCTGGGTCAGCTCAGAGTCAGAATTCTCTGGAAAGCCTAGCACTGGTTCAAGGGTAAGGCACTAGATCAACAGAGGTACCTCTTAACAGACAAGCAGATTTACCTGCCATTGGTCAGAAGAACCATTATCTATTAATTAACAAAATTAAAGAAAAAAAAAAAACTGGGTTTGTGCTCAATTTCAATAATTTTGATTATTAATTTAGAGTGATAGTAATTTTTACCTTTTACCAAAAGCTTCTTTTATACCATTTTTGGGTTCTGACTGTAGACACAAAGTAGTAAATCTTGGCCACTCTTCACCCTGGAACACGCCGTCTAGAGCTCCTGGGAGAAAGCTTGGCTGCAACTTAAAGTTCAGTATATCCCCCCTTCTGATTAATTTGAAGCAGTGGAGCATTTAAAGAAACAAGTGCTAGCTGGAGGATTAATGTTCCACATCGTATTGAGAAGCCCTGCTACAGACTGTGATGCTATTTTTAAAAAAATATCTGAGCTCTGAATGTCACTCCATTAATAAAGATTTCAGCAGCTTAGTCATTAGCTAAGCTTACCATCAGAACAACACCACTACCTTACCGTTAGAATAACATATACTTTCTGGGTCATTTTTCAGTTGCACAAATCAATGATGAAAACTTCAAAACTGAATCAATGTTAGATTGTTGAGTACAACTGATTTGAGGCTCATGTTCAAAATATTTATTTTATCCATAAATAATATCTTAAAATGTGTCTCTTTCCTAATAGGCAATCAAAAACCCCTTCTACTGACCTGGGGTTTCAACGACCCCTAATAAAGAATGTCTCCCTTTGCTCCCTTTTCAATCACTCCTGAGAATGATAGCCAAACCCTTTGGCGAGGGGAAAATTTGGTTGCCTTTAGCAGGTAAGCTCTCAATGTCAGCAGTTATACCATTCTCTCCTTTAGGCTGAGTTTACACTGCTGAAGAATGGAGACCTTTCTCTGACTCTTCATGCCTCTCCAGATTGGCTGTCAAAAGCCTTTCATATTCAGTCTTCTTATTTGGTCCCAAAGGAGTCAGTCTCTCCTAATTAGTCCTCAAATGGTTATCCCATTCAGAAAAAGTGGAATATTTGTTTGCTATAGAATATAAGTTTATTTGAGTTAAAAAGGCATTTTTTCTGTAGAAATTTTGCATCCAGAGGAAAGGGAGAGTTTAAAATCAGAAATATCAAAAATTAATAGGAAGCATTTTAAAAACAATAATGAGGAATCATTAACAACCTAAATATCCAGTAATAGAGAGAGATTTGGTGGGGATATATATATATATATATATAGAGAGAGAGAGAGAGAGAGAGAGATCTGGTATGAGGTGATACATATATATGTCACATATATATATATCACATATATATATACACATACATATATATGTATTTGGTATGGGGAGATATATATATATATATATCAAATCTCTATTATTGGATATATATATATACATAAAGAGAGAGAGACTGAGATTTTTATTCAAAAGCACTCTGCATCTAACGTAAATAATCCTGATTCTTTTGGTTCTACATAGTAGACTATTGACATAGATTTTTATGTCTTCTTCCTCAAAAATGCCTGTATCAAGGACAATCAAGAAATACAAAAGCTAGCAAACACACAGAAGCACTAAAGAGGTGAGAGAGAGAGAGACCTTAGCAGACCAGAGATTTATTAAAATCTTTAGAAAATGGCAAGGAGATGCATCATATTGTCAGATAAAATAAAAGCAAAGAAGCAAATGTTCCAGCGCTGCAGACACCTGGCTTCACACTGAAAGAAGCAAATGCTGAGCAGAATAAATGAGAAAGACCAATACCTAGAAACATCGCCATGAAATTTTATAACACACCAAAGATAAAAAGGATATCATAGAAACTTCTGGGAAAGGACTGTGGAACTTCTCTGTTATCTGACTGTATTCATTACCTGAGTTCTTACAGCCAGGAGATTGCACAGGGAAGCAGTCACTGCTCAAAAATTTTACACATATTGGCCACCTGTAAAATTAGTCCTGACTCAAATACTCAGGCCACATCACACTAACGTCTGTCCTCACCAATCACATCAGAGTCTATTTGGGTCAATCTTTTATTGAATTTGTAATAGACATATGATTAAAATAAGCAAGTCATAAACAATTAATAAATATATAATAATATTAATAAATTATAGCACAAATTGATTTTTAAATTGCAGATCTTGAAAAGATGTTAGACTTCATAGAGGTAACCCAAGTCACCAACAAAGCTACTACTAAATAAGAATTAAAACAGATCAGTTAAGGCTGGATGAGGAGAAAACCAATGAGAAGAATGAGAAGAGGAAAGTCAAAGTGTTAGTCAAAGTCAAAGACAAGAAGAAACTCAGTCGTGTCTGACTCTTTGAGACCCCATGGACTGTAGCTTACCAGTCTCCTCTGTCCATGGAATTCTCCAGACAAGAATACTTGAATGGGTTCCCATGCCCTCCTCCAGAGGATCTTCCTGACCCAGGAAGGACTGAGTCTGGGTCTCCTACATTGCAGGTGGACTGTTAACCATCTGAGCCATCAGGGAAGCCCCAAGGAAGTCTTCAACAGATTCATTTAAAAATCAAAAGCTTCTGGGGGGAAGTCTTGAAATATTTTTGCAGAAATTACCATCTTTATGATTGTGCAGGAAGTGAAATACAAACTTAGAAAATATACTATGCTATCATTTATTTTTTATCAGAAAACAGTATTCCCAAACAATTCAATTTAAATAGATTTATATTAAGAGGGCTTTTTTAGTGCTAGCTTTCCCAAGAAACAGAAGACTCAGTATAGATAAAAAGGAACCAAAAACAGGATGGCATTAGTCTTCTCATTAGCAACAATAAATGCTGAAAATAGTGAAATAAAGTATGAAAGTTTTGAAAATTCTGAAATAAAAATGACATTATTTTTAATATTTTTAACAATTTTTAACAATTCTATACATAATCAAACTACCAATCAAATGTGAAAGCAAAAGAATGACAAGAACTCTGAAGGTTACCTTCCATGTACTTTTTTGAAATATTTTAAAAATGGAAGGAAGAAAGAAAGGGAAAGAGAGAGAGGGAAGAAGAGAGGAAGACAGAAAAGAAAAGCAAGTCAAGAACATGGAATGAGGCATGAGATTTCTCCTTCAGGTAATAAAAGACTAAGTAGTTTAAACAAATCAAATCACACTCTGGGGGGAAAAGATACACAAAGCTGGATTAAATATCTTATTTAAAAATCTTAAAAGCATCAAAGATATATCAAGATAGTCTTACCTGGTGGCTCAGATGGTAAAGAATCTGCTTGCAATGCAGGAGACCTGGGTTCGATCCCTGGGTCAGTAAGATCCCCTGGAGGAGGAAATGGCTACGGACTCCAGTATTCTTGCCTGGAGAATTCCATGGACTGAGAAGCCTGGCAGGCTATAGTCCAGGGAGTTGCAAAGAGCTGGACACAATTGAGCAACTAACACTTTCACTATGTCAAGATAATGAGGAACTACAGGATACAAATTGAAAACTTGGGAAAAGTTTTGCCCTGTGAGCATTGGCTGATTTTTAAGATACATGATATTTGTTTTTGAGTCAAGAAGGCCAAGTCAAAAAAGAAGTTGCAAGTCTATAGGACCTGGGGACACTTGCCAGGCCTTAGGTTCTTTATTAAACCTCTGGGGCCAGCATGGCTTCCAGCTATCAGAGTAGATACTGAATCAATTTTCTGTGGAAAGCAAGCATTCTAAAATTCCGTTTCTTTTTTTAAATAATAGGGGCTATGATGAGACAGAAATGGTATGGACCTAACAGAAGCAGAAGTTATTAAGAAGAGGTGGCAAGAATACACAGAAGAACTGTACAAAAACGATCTTCACGACCAAGATAATCATGATGGTATGATCACTCACCTAGAGCCAGACATTCTTGAATGTGAAGTCAAGTGGGCCTCAGAAAGCATCACCACGAACAAAGCTAGTGGAGGTGATGGAATTTCAGTTGAGCTGTTTCAAACCCTGAAAGATGATGCTGTGAAAGTGCTGGACTCAATATGCCAGCAAATTTGGAAAACTCAGCAGTGGCCACAGAACTGGAAAAGGTCAGTTTTCATTCCAATCCCAAAGAAAGGCAATGCCAAAGAATGCTCAAGCTATGGCACAATTGCACTCAACTCACATGCTAGTAAAGTAATGATCAAAATTCTCCAATCCAGGCTTCAGCAGTGTGTGAACTATGAACTTCCAAATGTCCAAGCTGGTTTTAGAAAAGACAGAGGAACTAGAGGTCAAATTGCCAACATCTGCTGGATCATTGAAAAAGCAAGAGAGTTTGAGAAAATCATCTATTTCTGCTTTATTGACTATGCCAAAGTCTTTGACTGTGTGGATCACAATAAACTGTGGAAAATTCTTCAAGGGATGGGAATACGAGAGCACCTGACCAGCCTCTTGAGAAACCTATATGCAGGTCAGGAGGCAACAGTTAGAACTGGACATGGAACAACAGACTGGTTCCAAATAGGAAAAGGAGTACTTCAAGGCTGTATATTGTCAGCCTGCTTATTTGACTTATATACAGAGTACATCATGAGGAATGCTGGGCTGAAAGAAGCACAAGCTGGAATCAAGATTGCCAGGAGAAATATCCATAACCTCAGATATGCAGATAACACCACCCATATGGCAGAAAGTGAAGAGGAACTAAAAAGCCTCTTGATGAAAGTGAAAGAGGAGAGTGAAAAAGTTGGCTTAAAGCTCAACATTCAGAAAACAAAGATCATGGCATCTGGTCCCATCACTTCATGGGAAATAGATGGGGAAACAGAGGAAACAGTGTCAGGCTTTATTTTGGGGTGCTCCAAAATCACTGCAGATATGTTGACTGCAGCCATGAAATTAAATGATGTTTACTCCTTGGAAGAAAAGTTAAGACCAACCTAGATAGCATATTCAAAAGCAGAGGCATTACTTTGCCAACAAAGGTCTGTCTAGTCAAGGCTATGGTTTTTCCAGTGGTCATGTATGGATGTGAGAGTTGGACTGTGAAGAAAGCTGAGCGCCGAAGAATTGATGCTTTTTTTTTTTAATTTTTATTTTACTTTACAATACTGTATTGGTTTTGCCATACATTGACATGAATCCACCACGGGTGTACATGAGTTCCTAATCCTGAACCCCCCTCCCACCTCTCTCCCCATCTCTGGGTCATCCCAGTGCACCAGCCCCAAGCATCCTGTATCCTGTATCGAACCTAGACTGGCGATTTATTTCTTACATGATGATTCATTTCTTATATGTTTCAATGCAATTCTCCTGCTTTTGAACTGTGGTGTTGGAGAAGACTCTTGAGAGTCCCTTGGACTGCAAGGAGATCCAACCAGTCCATTCTAAAGGAGATCAGCCCTGGGTGTTCTTTGGAAGGAATGATGCTAAAGCTGAAACTCCAGTACATTGGCCATGTCATGCGAAGAGTTGACTCATTGGAAAAGACTCTGATGCTGGGAGGGATTGAGGGCAGGAGGAGAAGGGGATGACAGAGGATGAGATGGCTGAATGGTATCACTGACTCGATGGACGCAAGTCTGAGTGAACTCTGGGAGTTGGTGATGGACAGGGAGGCCTGGCGTGCTGCGATTCATGGGGTCGCAAAGAGTCGGACACGACTGAGCGACTGAACGGAACTGAACTGAAGGTGCTTCAGATATTTTCTCTTCTGCCATATTCATTCTAGGTTGTCTTTTGTGATCATGATCAAAGATCTCAATCTTTCACTATCAATTTATGGCGACTATAGGACTATTTGCTTCTGTCATCAAAATCTGCTTGAAATTTGTTATGTTTGTTGTGTGTATCAATATTCTGCAATTTTGCTACATTTCTGCTACATGTGACATGTCCTTTAAAATTTCATTGCCTCTTTTCTGAAAGCAAAGTAGAATAAAAACAAAAAGTGACTGAGTAATGATAAAATACTTATTCTTTCCATGTCCCAGGCTATCAGTTGAAATTGTAATAGAGGAAGCTATTACTTCAGAAAGTCTTTGACAAGAAACTATATAAAAAATACATACTGTTATTTTAAGGCAGCTAGTTTCTTAGGAGTATTTCCAAAGCAATACTTACTTTTAAAAGAAAGTCATTCTGTGTATGTATGTATGTGTATATATATGTAAGTTTTCTAACTGATTTTTTTTACCAGAAATGGAGAATAAGTTTATCACTATTTTACTAGGATGATTATTTGTCAATGTAAGGTTTGGGGTTTACATTTAGTGCGTGTAGGTCACTCACATTTCAGAAGGTTCAATTCAATAGGAGATAAAACATTACTAAATATAACAATGATATAATTCTAATAACTAATAAACTATAAGTATAAAAACCAAAATGTTAAAGGATGATAAGGAGAAATTGATACATTTATAATTAGAACACATCTTTTCAATAACTGATAAAACAAAGAGACAAAAACCAAAAAGGTCCTAAAACAAGCATCAACACTTTCACAAGACTGAAGTTAAACTGAGAATATTCTGTAATTAGCACACTTTATTAGAAACTATATTTCTAAGGGCTTCCCCAGTGGCTCAGCGGTAAAGAATTCACCTACAGTGCAGGAGATACAGAGACATGGGTTCAATCTCTGGGTCAGGAAGATCCCCTGGAGGAGGAAATGGCAACCCACTCTAGTAATCTTCCCTGGAAAATCCCATGGACAGAGGAGCCTGGCAGGCCACTGTCCAAGGGGTCACAAAAGAGTCAGATGGGACTGAGAGACTAAACAAAATCAATATATACTTCTAAAAACAATAATACAGATTTTTCTGGTAACCAAGATGGACAATAGCTACTTTCCTACCACAAAAGACTAGAAAATATATGAAATGACAATTTTAAGACAATGGACAAAAAGCAAGACAAGACTGCGATCCATGAAAGAAGAGAAGCAAACAAGAAGAACCCTACTATTGACCAAGCTTATGTCCTGGGAGGTAGTTACCAGAATGCAGTGGGAAGCTGTGGAGGAGGGTCAACACAGAACCAGGCACACAGAGCTAGGAAGAGTCTGTGATCTTATAATAGGTGAGGAATCAAGTAAAATCTTCAAAAGTGTATTGCCTAAATAGTGGGGCTACATTAGCTATAAATAGAAAACATTCCAACTGATACAATGTAAACACACTGCATACAAAAAATAAAATCTAATAATATTAAAAGGGAAATAAAATCTAGCAGCAGAAATGTACAAGTTATAATATCTAACATGCAATAAAAAATTGCCATGCAACAAGCAGGAAACTAACTTATAATAGAAAATATCAACCAATAGGAAAACAGACATAGAAACAGAGATGCCAGACTAGTGAACAAAGATGTTAAAATGCTTTGTATTTTAAGAAGGGAGGGATATGGACCAGTCTGAGAAGAGAAATAGAAGGTATATTTTTTTAAAAAGTTTAATGATAAAAAATAAACTTGAAATTTACAATACACCAGATAAAGTTAACATTTTATTAGACACCACAAAAGAAAAAATCAACAGATTTAAGACACAGCCATAGAAACCATCCAAATGAACACTAACCCAGAGCATCAGTGATCTGAAGAACAGTATCAGTCATTCTAACGTACATATAATTGGTGCATAAGAAGAAGATAGGTATGAATGGAAAAAAATGTTTGAATAAACAATGGCCTCTTTGAAATTAAAAAAAATACATTAAAAAACACAGATCTAAGCCAAATAAATGCCAATGAGAAGAACTATTTTTAAAAATGCCAAGGCATATCAGAATTAAATTGTTAAGTTCCCATGAATAAAATCATAAAAGTAGCCAGAAGGAAAAAAGACACATTATATATAAAGAAACAATGATTTAAATGACAACATACTTATCAAAAACTATTCAAGCCAGAATATAACAGACATTAAAACACTGAAAGAAAGAAGCTCATTACCTAGAATTCTTTTGTCAGCTAGACAAGTATCTTATGAAAATAAAGACAAATACTTTTCGGAAAAATAAAAGTTAAGAGAATTTATCCCTAGCTCCTCNCCTAGCTCCTCCCCTGCAAGAAATGTTAAAGAAAGTTCTTTAAGCAGAAGGAAAGTGATACTAGAGGAAAATCTGACTTTACACAAAGAAATAAAGAGAGGTAAATGGTAAAAATAAAGTCTTAATAAATGGCAGATTAAAATCCTACAAAGTATTTATCAGACTACAACAGTCTACAGACTACAACCAGAAATTATAATAAGAAAATTTTCTGGAAATCTGTAAGTATCTGCACATTAAACAGCATATTTATAAATAAGCTATGGGTCAAAGAAGCACCACAAAGAAAATACTGGAATATATTTAGAACTGAATGAAAATTCAAAACCACAGCATATCAAAATTTGTGGGATGAGATTAACAAATTGCTTAGAGGGAAAAGTAATTGCTTACGTCAGAAAAGAAAAATCTTGAATTTGTGATATAAGGGTTCACATCGATAAACTGTAAAGAGAAAAAAGTAGTAAAAAAAAAAAAATTATTTTAACGGTTTTAGAAAGCAGGCCCTTTAGGATGAGGTTCTGGAACTGGATCACTCATTGGTCAGGCTATATCCAGTACCCAGGATGATGAAGAGTGTGTGGTGATAACATCTCAGGTGCGCTGTCAGACCACCATTACTAGGACTCTCACTGAACCAGGACACAGTGCAAGCAGGGAGCCCTGGTGACTTAGTGGTAAAGAATCCGCCTGCAATACCGTAGAGGCAGGTTTGGTCCTGGGGTCAGGAAGATCCGCTAGAGAAGGAAATGGCAATCCACTCTGGTATTCTTGCCTGGGAAATCCCACAGACAGTGGAGCCTGGTGGGCTATGATCTATGGGATTGCAAAAAAGTAGGACACAACTTAGCAAATGAACAAGCGGAAAGGGAAGCATATACATGATTATTCAGTTATTCTGGCAGGCGGGCCTTTTTCTCTCATCTGTATTTTCTTAATTTTCTATGACTAGCATAAACTACTTTTCTAATTAAAAGAAACTTTTAAGGAAAAAATTCAAGATCTGGATAGACACTACTAAGAAATCTCTAAGGTCAAAAGAGTTTTACCTATATCAGTTCAGTTCAGCTCAGTCACTCAGTTGTGTCCGACTCTTTGCGACCCCATGAACCTCAGCACGCCAGGCCTCCCTGTCTATCACCAACTCCCAGAGTTTACCCAGACTCATGTCCATTGAGTCGGTGATGCCATCCAATCATCTCATCCTCTGTATATAAATACCAAAATCATTGCATTTAAGAACCCCAATGTACTTTAAGGATAAACCAGTTTATTCTATAGATTAGGAATCCAAGAAGTACAGAACTGAAGAGGATTGCCAAGGGTCACACTCAAGTTAGCAGAAAATATAAAACTAAATAATGACCAAAATTTCTGAGCTGTAAATGAGAACATATGATCTGACTAGGTTTTGTCATCACTTTCAGAAGAAAGATCACCCAAAAAAAAACAGAATTTGGAGGAGGTTAAAAAAAAACGAAAGCTAAAAAGTTGGCTTAAAGCTCAACATTCAGAAAACGAAGATCATGGAATCCAGTCCAATCACTTCATGGGAAATAGATGGGGAAACAGTGGAAACAGTGTCAGACCTTATTTTGGGGGGCTCCAAAATCACTGCAGATGGTGACTGCAGCCATGAAATTAAAAGACACTTACTCCTTGGAAGAAAAGTTATGAACAACCTAGATAGTATATTCAAAAGTAGACATTACTTTGCCGACTAAGGTCCGTCTAGTCAAGGCTATGGTTTTTTCGGTAGTCATGTATGGATGTGAGAGTTGGACTGTGAAGAAGGCTGAGCACTGAAGAATTGATGCTTTTGAGCTGTGGTGTTGGAGAAGACTCTTGAGAGGCCCTTGGACTGCAAGAAGATCCAACCAGTCCATTCTGAAGAAGATCAACCCCGGGATTTCTTTGGAAGAAATGATGCTAAAGCTGAAACTCCAGTACTTTGGCCACCTCATGCAAAGAGTTGACTCATTGGAAAAGACTCTGATGCTGGGAGGGATTGGGGGCAGGAGGAGAAGGGGACAACAGAGGATGAGATGGCTGGATGGCATCACCGACTCGATGGATGTGAGTCTGAGTGAACTCCAGGAGTTGGTGATGGACAGGGAGGCCTGGCGTGCTGCGATTCATGGGGTTGCAAAGAGTCGGACATGACTGAGTGACTGAACTGAACTGAAAAAAAAAAAAAACAAAAAAACAAAAAACGTGGCACCATCAGAATATTCAGGTTATGAGTGGAGTTAGTAGGACACATATTTTAAAGCGGTGCTATTCAGAGTAAATTGTTGCAATGTACATAAAACTTTCTTTGCTATAAACCCCTGCTCTTCTTTTTGTGTTTCAGAGAAATATATTGAGCCTGAATCATTTTTCACACGATTCTCTCATCCTTTCGCCTCCAATTAGGCCATATATTAATAGAAGGCAGGGGTTTTCTCTTAGCTTGATTATTTTCATTGATTAATTCTCCATAGACATTTACTTAATATTTGCTGATTTGCTTCTATATACAGACACAGACAGTTGAAAGAAGCAAGAATCAAAGAAAAAGTAGAACCATGGGATTTCTTTTCACTGTGATTCCAACTTTCCTCCTCAATGTCTTGAGAACTATTACAGACTGTGTATTTGAAAAGTGGGTAAAACTTTGGTGAAAAACCGCTCCAGCTTTGATACCTCTGTGTGCCCTCTGGAAATAGTGCTCTAAACACATCCTTAAGCCTGAGGCCAAGTTGCAATAGGCCATTATAGGGCGCACTGTCCCTTTTTTACACTCTGTAAATTGTCCTCCCCACCAGGGTTAATTGAGGGGAAGGGTGGGTCCAAATTTGTCAGACAGCTGCCAGGCTCACAGCCCTCCTCAGCAGCACAGCCCATCCACATGCTCTTGCCGCCACGACAGCAGGCCAGCATGAACCCTCATTTTGTTCTTGTTAACAGCTAAGAACCATAATGATTATGATTTATTCAAACTAAGCCCAAATCTTTCATGAGGAAAAAAAAGGGGCCTGGTTAAAAAGGAAGAAGAAAGTTTAGAGCTAGAGTTCCCATAAGAATCCTTCCACAATTTAAATTCTGACTAGATGTTTATGGATCTCAAGTGAAAATATTAAAAGAGCCAGAAAAAGAAGGGGAAAAGGCAGCCTTGGAGAGAGCATAGTAAACTGGAAAATAAATATGCAACATGGATTCCCCAAAGACAGTTAGCTTAATGATTTTTGTGGGAATCCACTGAATTCAGTGTATATTGACTGACGTTATTGCTAATAAGACTAAATGACCTTAAACATTTCTATACAATCAGTTACATTCCACAGAGTATTTATTATGAGTGGGATTTTGATAGCACTTCAGCTCTTATATACTAGAAGAGATTTTCTTTTGATATTTAAAGTTGGCACACAAGGGGAATACTATACTTAAACATCTGTCGAGGGAGGGGTAAATTAAAAATTCAAATATAAATCATCATATAATTTCTTCCAATTTTAAAGTTCTGTGTTCCTATATTCTGCTTTTATCTATTTCTTTGTAGCTAAATGTGGACTTTAGATTCACCTTTGATAAATACGGTTGAAGATCAAAGTTTTACTGTTTCAGAAAAAAAAACGAATAAAGTTAAAAACTAGTAATTAATTAACTGATAATTAAGACAGCCTAATATATGGTTCAGAGAAGGCAGTGGCACCCCACTCCAGTACTCTTGCCTGGAAAATCCCAGGGACGGAGGAGCCTGGAAGGCTGCAGACCATGGGGTCACTGAGTGTCGGACATGACTGAGTGACTTCACTTTCACTTTTCACTTTCATGCATTGGAGAAGGAAATGGCAACCCACTCCAGTGTTCTTGCCTGGAGAATCCCAGGGACGGGGAGCCTGGTGGGCTGCCGTCTATGGGGTCACACAGAGTCAGACACGACTGAAGTGACTTAGCAGTAGCAGTAATATATGGTTAATATTTCTGGTAAATAGACTTGGGCCTCTGGAATGCACTGAAATGAAATAAACTACTGAGCAGCCCATCACTGGAAACCCTCAGCTAAAAGGGAGGTATTCAAGGAAGCTAGAAAGGAGATTGCTACACTGGAGAAAAGGCTGGGCTACGTGATTCCAGTTTCATTCCAGCCATGACACTAGTACCACAAAATGGCATTTCTAGTCAAGATCACATGAAAATCAAGACTGCACAAAGGCCTGCATGAATTCCCCTTCTTTCTGCTCAAGAGCTGACCTACAGATTCCATGGATGGAAAGTCTCCCAACATAAATTCCCTCTCCAAGAGGCCTCCATGTAGAAATCTAGGCAGATCTTATCACTACTGCATGTGGAAAGATTTCAGGTGTCCTAGCTGGTTTTCTACAACTGAATTTTTGAGGTTAATCTGGAAAGTGGAGATGCCAGGAGTGAGGGAACCACTATCCATCCACTATCTAACCACTGAGTACAATCTCAATATGAAACACCATGAGAAAACAGCCCTGGGATGGGAGGTGGCCAGGGCTGCCACATAGCGTTGTTAACTTATGCACTTTAAAGATCCCCTGGAGGAGGACATGGCAACCCACTCCAGTATTCTTGCCTGGAAAATCACATGGACAGAGAAACCTGGTGAGCTATAGACCACAGGGTTGCAGAGAGTCAAACATGACTGAAGCAACTGAGCATGTACACACACACGGAGACTCCATATTCAAGAGGTTATCACTCGCATCAGAGACAATTTTTCCATTTTGAACTACTGACATGCTTTTTAACTTTATTGACTCAAAATATGGGCAATTTGCCTATTAACTATGACAGTTTTCTAACAGCAGCACTGTATCTTATCCTAACAAAATCAGAATATTTTGTTAGGATATTCCTGACAAAGAACAAATATGATTGATAATCAAAAGGCCTTGTTGGTCAAACATTTAAAATAACCTGTCTTTTTACACAAGAAATGACAGGTAAGTATCTGAAATGTGAGCAAAATGTTTTTTATTGGTATTAGTGTACAGGTTAAATTGATGCTGTATAATGCAGCCCATATCATCTGCTATTTGTTTACTGGATCAGAATATTTCTGAGTTCTTAAATCTCCAAATACCTTCATGATGACACAGATCATTATGTAACAACAAATACTCATTTTCCATCAATAATACACAAAATAAATAAACTGCAGATTACTATATCATTACCCACTTAATACAGCAATTGATTTTTCTTAGCTACGGAAATTCTGGCAGTACAAAAATTAACTGCCATTAAAATATTTCAGCCTCTTGAAACACTGATATTACTTAATGCTATATGCAATATGTGCAGGAACCAAATCTTAATCAATAATGCCCTTCAAAGCAATAAGAAATTCTTTGAAGAAACATGAAGAATGCTGTTTACTAAAATGATATCACTGATGTTGAACCAGCTGAAGACTTTCCTGGCTCTGACACCAATTTCTCTAACACTGAATTACCAGAAAAAGGAGGAAGATTTAACTCACCTATAAATTTCACTATTAGCCCAGCTATGATCTAAAATTGTTTCAAAAGCAATTCTTTCTTATATTGCATATGACAACGTTGTCATTAAAGGAAACACTTATGAAAATGAAGAGTATCGTGGCCTCTTCGTAGCTCTAGATAATTTGCTAACATAGTCCACAAATTAGCAACACCACTATCACCTAGACGACTGTTAGAATTGCAGAATCGCAGGCCCCACCCGACTTCCTGAATTAGAATCTGCATTTTAATATGATCTCAGATGAGCTGAATGCATGCTACAGTCTGAGTATTGTTCAGATGACATATATAATTTGAAAATTATAACAAATGTGAATTCCTGCAATTTTGTAAAAATTTACAACTTCAGTTAACTAATGACCATGGGAAAGAATATAATACTGCTGTGATATCAGTAATTTAAATTTCTTTTTAAAAATGACTTATTTATTAAAATATGACATTCTCTCTGGTGATTGATCAGTAATACTATACATCTTTTAATGTCAGAAGCTGAGAGCAGAGTGAATGGTGGTTGCCAGAGACTGGGGAAAAGGGAAACAGTGAACTGCTATTCAACAGGTTTAAAGTTTTAGTGATATGGCAATTAACTTCTTGAAATGCACTGTACCACATTATGCCTACTATGAACAGCACTGCACACTTAAAATTTTGTTAAAAGGGTAGATTTCATTGACCATATTTTTTAAAAAAACTTGTATAACAACATGTATACTATGGGCAGATATTTCTTCAAAAGAATTATGCACAGAAGAATAAATATCTCAAATATACACACATATATATACTTTCAGCAATAATTTACGACTCAATTCCAAATACTTTTGTAGCTCTCAGGACATATTTAACTTTTTCAATATTAGTCATCAGTGGGAAAAATATCTTCATAATATTAAAATGCACAAACCCCTTAAGGTCTGCTGCTGCTGCTGCTGCTGCTAAGTCGCTTCAATCGTGTCTGACTCTGTGCAACCCCCTAGACAGCAGCCCACCAGGCTCCCCTGTCCCTGGGATTCTCCAGGCAAGAACACTGGAGTGGGTTGCCATTTCCTTCTTCAATGCAGGAAAGTGAAAAGTGAAAGTGAAGTTGCTCAGTTGTGTCCAACTCTTCGCGACCCCATGGACTGCAGCCTACCAGGCTTCTCTGTCCATGGGATTTTCCAGGCAAGAGTACTGGAGTGGGGTGCCATCGCCTTCTCCACCTTAAGGTCTAACACATCACAAAAGAGATACCACACAAATCTAGGAACCATTTCTATAGAAAAAGAGATACTGGAGGAAACATTCAATTTGTCATAAGTAATTCAATTTCTAATAAAGAAAGAAGTGTATTATGAAACAAACTTTTATATCCCAGGGGCTATTTTCTGAAAGTTTGACTAAAAATTCGAAAGATCTATAATTTTATGTTTAATAATTCAATTTGCATAATTCCTAAACAATGGCTTTATGTTTGTAAAATTTCCTATTACTGAGGAAGACGTGCTTCTTTCTAATTTGCAGCAAAGGACCAAAAGGACCAGTGACAGCTTTGGAGGCAGCATAGCACACAAGAGACAGCACTGAAAGAAGGTTTAAAGGAGCCAGCACAGAGGCTAAGTTCAATGTCTGACTGCGTACCTACCAGCTGACTGGGCCATGTGCATCTCTCTATGCCTTAGTTTCTCCATCTGCAATATGGAACTGATATTAAGTAGCTATATATAAAGCACTTAGTATCTGGCACATAGCAAGAGCTGAATAACTATTTCCAGTGTTATTATCTTTAGTGTAATTTAAAGTGTACATCATAATTCTTAAACTCTAATAAGCATACAATATAGAATACCTGGTATGAGTATTAGAATCATCCCATTCCAGGAAGCTGAAAGGAAATGAGAGGAGAAAATCAACCTTTGATGTGAACATGGTGTGCCACTGATCCCAATTTTGAAAGGAAGGGTTTTTTCATTTGTCCCAGAGTTAAGAAATATAAATCGGAGAAGGCGATGGCACCCCACTCCAGTTCTTGCCTGGAGAATCCAGAGACGGGGAGCCTGGTGGGCTGCCGTCTATGGGGCCGCACAGTTGGACACGACTGAAGCGACTTAGCAGCAGCAGTAAGGAATATAAATACTATAACTTTCCTCTTGAGAATTAATCTTGCCTCTCTTTTTAGAAAAATCTAATTCATTCATGATTATTCAATGCAGTAAAATGCTAAATGTTTCAGATACCCTAGTGAATAACACATGATTCCTAACCTAAAGAATCTTCCATTAACAGAGGTAACTAGTAGTGTAGATAATAGCACAGTAGTTAAATAATCAATAGCTTTTCCTAAGCACAGCTGCTGACTTTTAATTCCAGGAACAGAGTAAACTAGTAGAAAAAGACAAGCTCCAGGAAGAATTCCAAGGGTAGGATTCACAAACTTAATTCTTTGATCCTTGTCCTATGGTTGACCTTTCTCTCATATGGTAGCTTGCACCAGTGATATCGCTAAGAAAGAAAACTCAAATCTTGCTGGACAGATCACATGAGAAATAATATTCTGGTGTTCTATCAGGTCTAGAGGGACTATTAGGACTAATAAAGACTTGCAGAAGTTTTATCTAATTGTGGAAACATTGCTTCACTAATTATATTATAGTGTTAAAATAATATGTCCAATGTTCTCATTAACGGAGGCTGCACATCTCTGCAGCTACACTCCAGACTCTCAATGTCCATGTCATCACTCAGAGCCAGGGTAAAAACTCTTAGCTAATGAGCTGTCTTCACACCCTAGACAGTGACCTGAGGAGTTTAAGAAGACGCTCTTTAGGCTTCATCTGCCTGAATTACTGAAGCAAAGCAATTGCTGGGATATTGTGGCTCCTACAACTTGTGAATAACCACATAGAGATATAGACTTGGAATTCTTCAGGGGCAGATGAACTTTGGGAAGAGAGGCAAACACCTGTTAGCACCTAGACTCCACACATCTCTGATATACTCCCAGAGAAGCATGTGGTACCCGGAGGCCGATATCTGCTGTGGTGGCTACTCCAGAAGTTCTTTGGCAAGCATCTCAACGCCAATTCGGTACACTGACTGTCATCCTTTGTCTGACTAAGCCTCGTATGCTTTGGCATTTAAAATTTTTTCATTGGTCAATAACATTCTGACCTCTTTACTGCTTCTGCTCCCATCTGTCATCTAAGTTAAGTGGTTCCACTGCTGTGCTTTCATTTCATTCTCCTCATTTACCAATTATTTACTTTCTTTTTTCTCATCTTAGGGGTCAGCATGAATGTCAAAGGCCAAAGAAGCCGACATGAAGAAGCCAGGGTCATCACTGTAGATATGTAAGAAATGTGCTCTGCGTGTGTTACAAACTCTGTATTTGTGCCCCACCCCCAAAAGTGAACGTGTTGATGCTCCCGGTGGGATGCCACTTGGCGATGAGTCCCTTGGGAGGTAATTAGGATGGAAAAGGTCATGCAGGTGGAGCTTTCTTGATATGAGTCGTACTCTTATAAGAAGAGATATCAAAGAGTGGTAAACTGCATGTTTACAGACATTAAGGAAAAGCCTTGTGAGAACACAGGGAGGAGGCAGCCGTCTGAAAGCTAGGAAGAGCACCCTCATCAGAAACTGACTGGCTGGCACCTTGATCTTGGACTTCCCAGCTTCCAGAATTAGGAGAAATAAATTTCTGTTGTTAAACCACTCCATCTATAGTATTTTGTTATAGCAGCCTAAGCTAATACAGCGTGGAATAGATCCAAAGCTATTGATCTGAATATCAAGGTAAATTTTTAATATTTGGAGCAGGTCAGGAATTATTTTATTTGCTCATATATTTATATATAAAGGCTTACAGAAATATAAAATATGAACTATATTTATAAATCCCTGTAATTAAACTTTTATTAAAAGACTCATTACATCAAAACAGAATTCTCTGACATTTAAAGCTGTGCAGTCATCATAAAGTATAAGCATCAATATATTTCATGATACATTGAGAGATTAACCATATGAATCCAGTGCACAGAAAGTTCAAATGTAGCACCAATTAAACTAAAATCAATTATTTTCAATAATTCAACAAATTTAATGAAAGTCCTTCTAGAAAGGCATGGTGCTAGGTGGTATGATTGCAAAAGTGGTATGGAGGGTGGAGAGTACAAAATCAGGCAATGACTAAGAGATGGGCTCCACCCCTAATGGGCCTGCTGCTGCTGCTAAGTCGCTTCAGTCATGTCCGACTCTGTGCGACCCCAGGCTCCCCACCAGGCAGCCCACCAGGCTCCCCCACCCCTGGGATTCTCCAGGCAAGAACACTGGAGTCGGTTGCCATTTCCTTCTCCAATGCATGAAAGTGAAAAGTGAAAGTAAACTCGCTCAGTTGTGTCTGACTCTTTGTGACCCCACGGACTGTAGCCCACCAGGCTCCTCCGTTCATGGGATTTTCCAGGCAAGAGTACTGGAGTGGGGTGCTCATTGCCTTCTCCGCCTAATGGGCCTAATCTACCCCAAAACTCATAAAATAGCCACTGGAATAAGCTTCTGCTTAATTAATTTGCCTGTGTCTATTATCAACATTTATATTAGTTTTAGACATATTTACTGTTGACTCCATTTTTCAAATTCCCACTCCTTTGCTGCTTATTATGACTCCAAGTCCACAGTGTGAATCTATGTCCTCGTTCCCAAAGTGAGCATTTTTCCAGGTATAGAGATAGGAGTCAATTTATTCTTCAGAGTTAATACAGCCTAGTAATGTGTCTATGCAGAAAAAGAAGGGAAAAAAGGCTGAGCTAAACGTTTTCCATCTAGATACAAAACAGACCATTCAAAGGCTTACAGGCTGCATTCAAGGCTCTCCACTGGAGATAATAAGACACCATCTGCTTGTCACTCACTTACAGTTGTGTATGGAGAAGAGTGATCAAATATCCATCCAGAGCTATTGCACTATCTGTTTTTCTACAATGTAGACTACAAATGGATACATGTTGTTTAGAAACTAAATAGGATTTTTATTAAAACAAACACACTCTTTAAAATTTATTTAACCTCTTAATAACATCTTCTGACAGGGAAAATGTATTTCCTCCTTCAAAGAAAATTTGAGGTGAGAGCTTATCCACACCTGTTTCACATTAAAAAAAAAAAAATGCAAACCTCAGTGTCACCTTCACCTGTGCCTAGAAAGAACAAAATGAACATGGCAGAGGATCAGCAAAAGGGGTTGGGAAGGAGAGAAACAGTTCCCTCACCAGGGAAGGAAGGAACCAGTGGCCACAGGATCAAGTGTATTTGGGAGACAATGTTAAGTCACAGCTAATCTCCTATTGTGAAATATCTGCTTGTTTAGATTTTTCATCCCCTAAAAGTATACAGGAGAAAATAAAATTTTAAAAAGACTGTTCAGAACAATTCAAAACTGAAGTATATAACATAGACCTCTATAGGAGGCAGGGAGTACAGCTGTAAATGACTTTTTATGCTCTAGAACTACTTCCTCACATTACAATGGGGTTCAAAAGCTATAGCAGCTCTAGGATACTATCCTGCTAAAGTAGTTTGTTCTCACACAGAATAATATCAAAAAATATGTAATGGGAGGTATGAAGTTCACATACTGCTAATAAAAAGGAAAAACTGAGAATCATAGCTAAGATGTTTATAAACAAATGAGATAAATCATATTATCTTAATATTATCTATAATACATATTGGTGTACTGTATGTATACATACAATGTATACATACATCGTATGGTATATATTACCATATCATACTCTGGTGGCTGATATGGTAAAGAATCTATCTGCAATGCAGGAGCCCCAGGTTCAATTACTGGGTCAGGAAGATCCCCTGAAGAAGGGAATGGCAACCCACCCTGATAGTCTTGACTGAAGAATTCCAAGGACAGAGGAGCCTGGCAGACTACAGTCCATGGGGCAGCACAGAGTTGGACATGACTGAGCAACTAACACACACACATATAATACATATTAAATTAAAACATGATTATTTTTTAGAGGCAGAACTTTTGCCTCTGGAAGAGCAACAGTCATCAACAGTTCCTTGGGAATGAACTACACAACCGTTGGAATGACTTCAGATAGAAGGAGGGGTCCTTTACCAGTAGGAACAAGAGAAAGAAGCAGAATGGACTGGCTCTCATCCTCTTTTCCACAAGTACAACTTCAGTCAGCATCCACGGCTCAACTCCATCACTTCCACCTAGAAACCTACCTGGGGTCCCCAGTCATGTTCCCCTGCTCCTCCATCTGCCATCTCTTTTCATAATGAGGGCTTCACAAGAGCTTCCCTCCTCTCAATTTCTCTAACATATTCGGATACGGTAGGTGACACATAACCACTTATCACCATCACAACTACTGGCATCATCTTGCCAAGTCATCACCACTATTTATTGGATCAATACAGTGGCTTTATTGGCATCTCCCAAATTCCTCCTTCAATCCTTTCTTAACACACAGCCAAAGTGATACTTTTTAAATAGAAATTCAAATCATGTCATTATTATTTTCAAAATCCTCCTATATCTTCCCATCTGAGTTAAAAATCAGGTCTTTGTAATGGCCTGCCACGCTCTACGCCATCTGGCTCCTATTACTCTTCTGACCTCATACACTGCTGTTCTTCCCCTCGCTCTTCCACTCCAGCGCTCCCAGCCCACTTGCTTTTGAAAGTACCGGCCACACTCCCACCTCAGCATCCTTTGCTGTCTCTCCTGCCGGGAATGCTCTTCCCCCAGACACATGGCTCACTGACAACCTCTTGCAGGTCTTTGCTCAAACCCTGCCTCAGAGAGGCCTCCCTTGTCCACCCTGTCTTGCTGTAAACAGCAGCCCCTTCTCCCCACCTTCTTAGCACTCCTCATGGTCCTCCCTGCTTCATTTTCGCCTCAGCACTCACCACCAGCTGTCATGTATTGGACTGGAATAGGGCTGTCAAACAAAACATGGGACACCCAGATAAATTTGAACTTCAGCTCATTCATAGGCTGTAGGGCCTCACCTGAGATGTAGACTGGCCTTTACCTTCCAGTTTGATACTAAATTCACAAGTTTAATCCCAGTGGGCTGCTTAGGATTTCAGTTCTTTGTAGCTTCAGCATGAAGAACAAGAGAGAAAAAGGTGAATGCTGTGACTTCATATTTAACCCAGCTCTAAATCCATTGCGTAGCCTGGTATCAAACCACTTCTGCTCACGTTAAACAACTTAGCTTTGTAAAGAGGGGATCTCAATATAAAGCATTCCCAGAGCTTCAAAAATAAGAATCTTCTTAGAATTCCTATGCTGTTAACCCCAAAGAGGTTAATTCTATCCTTGCAATGTCCCTGGTTAGACTCTGAGCTCTTGAAAACAGCTCTGGAGAACAGAGGCCATGTATGATTATTCTTTAAATATCCCTAGTTCTAAAACAGTACCCAGGCACATAGCAAATACTAAATAAATGTTTATTAAAATAGTATATAATGTTTTAGACTAATTAGTGTCACATTTTATATGATTATTTTAATCAATTTTATCTTTTGAATGCATCATAGGAAATGTGTACATTAAGAAATATTGGCATTCATGGAGGGCTGCCAGGTTCTTATTAATATACCTTGGACTTATATGGTGTCTCACTTTCCAAATACATTATCTTATTTGACTTGGTTTTTTTATTTCTTAAATGCAACAACATAGCATGCAAATAAGAATTTTAAACAAAATTTAAATATTAAATACAGAGTTCCAAACGTAGCATATTCCTGTTTCAAATACATCTGTTCCAGTTACTTAAAGAAGATTTGAATGTCAACAACAACAACAAAAAACAATACTAAATATAAGGCAAAAATCAATAGCTTAAAAATATACAAAGGGTATCACTCTGCTCTCTTTGGAGGTAGGAGCACAGCATGCTGGCAGATGGTGGGACTATGCTCTGAGAGGCTGAGGCAGGGTGGGCAGAGAGAAGGAGAGGCTATAATTTGCCCTCCTAGGAGCCTAAAGAAAGGCTGAAGACTGAGTGCAACTGTTTAGATTTCACATACAAGTGAGATCATGCAGTATTTATCTTTCTCTGTCTGACTTGTTTCACTCAGCGTAATTTCCTCTAGGTCTACTCATGCTGTCACAAGCGGCGAGACTTTGTTCTTTGTTATACAGTTAGTCGCACAGCCATGTTTGACTGTGATCCCATGGACTGTAGCCCACCAGGGTCCTCTGTCCTTGAAATTCTCCAGGCAAGAGAACTGGAGTGGGCTGCCATTTCCTTCTCCAATTCTTTGTTATGGATGAATAATATTCCATTGTCTATACATATATACATATACACACATATATATACACACACACCACATTTTCTTGATCCACTCATTCTTAGGTTGTCTTAGCTACTGTGAATAACACTGCAATGAGTAGCTCTATTACAGTAATAATTCCACAATATATATACATTTCAAATTACTATGCTGCACATCTTTTTTGTTGTTAAGTTGTGTCCAATTCTCTGTGACCCCATAGACTGCAGCCTACCAGGCTCTTCTGTTCATGCAATTTCCCAGGCAAGAATACTGGAGTGGGTTGCCATTTCCTTCTCCAGGGGATCTTCCCAACCCAGGGATCAAACCCGTGTTTCCTACATTGGCAGGTGGATTCTTCACCACTGAGCCACCAGGACTTCCCATCTTAAAGTTATACAACATTATAAGTCAATTACATCTCAATAAAACTGAAAACAATTCTAGACACAGAACTTCCCCTCCCCTGATTGGTTATTTTGAAAGTGTGAGATAGATGCTCTCATAGGGGAAGGACACCTATGTTACAACCACACATGGACTGAGGGAGCAGCAGTGTGATGAATTCAAGCTCACAATGCTCTGAGAGCTGGAACTGATTAAGATGTCATCACAGGAAAACAATACTGGGGAAAACATTATAGGATAGGACACCCTATAATGTTTACACTGTAAACTATAGCACTATATAATTTGTTCTAGATAGTCCAAAGCAAAATCCTGATCAAAACAGAAAAAGGAAAAAAGGAAGCCTACTGCTACAAATTCATGCATTCTGTGTCCCTCCTCTACTACATTTTCACTCTTGCAGTGTTGCTACCCAAGAGTCTTGTATCTTGTAAGTCCTTCAGAAAAAAAACAAAGCAGTGCAGTTGGGGAGAGAGAGTGTCCACGCTGCCCTACCCTATGGGGGCAGTCATGTGCATAAAGCTAGACCTTGTCTCCCAGCTATGCTCCTCAGAGAAGCTGAGGCCTGTGTTCTCCCTTCTGTTCCAGGCCAAGAGTTCAAGTTCACCCACACTGGGTAAGACATTTTTAGTAAAGCCCTCAGATACTTTAGACTAAATTTCATTTAGATATGGAGCAAACAGAAACCACTTTAAAGACCTCGGCAGCCACTGTCTGCGTAGAATGGGCCAGACTCTGGACACAGTCCAGACCCTCTAACATGATGCTCCTTCTCCTGGGTCCAATGGCTTCTCTGAGACTTACTGCACTTGTTTAAAATCAACCTCAAGTTCTAGGACATTTAGGGAAATATTAGACACCAACCTACAATAAATTATTAGAAAACATCACTGGATTGTGTGAAATAAGGTTTTAAGATAAAGAGGCATGAACTAGGTGCCAAATCTTAAAGAATTTTGCATTCTGAGAATTTTTATATATAAATTGTATTTAAAATATCCCTTAAAATTAAATAGCCATGTCTATTGGCAAAAAAAGAAAAATCATTCTAGTACATTGGAAATCCCAATAGTCTGACATCAGCAGAATTTTTTCAGTTCAAAGAAAACAGAATACACTGTGCAAGTATAATTATGATGTATGAACCAATGGGCTCAAATATTGTCTTATTGGTTTTGCTTTCAAATGAAATTTTTGACTGACATACTTGAACTTTTGGTTTATCACTAGCAATTGCTTAGCCAATATGACGACATTCCTTACTCTCAAGTCACCAATTCCAGGGAGACAAATTTCTTTTAATTTGGATTGATAATCTTAAATTTTTCCCTATAAAAACTGAAATTTTTACTCGACCACAATTGAGTATTTATTACTTCTATATTAACAATATACTGTATAGGATATACAGATGGAATTCTTTTTCTCAAAGACTTTATAATCTAGATATGCAGACAAATAATATACAAGAATAACAGGTACAAATTTGGAGTGTCCATAAAGAGGTCCAGATAGTTAGGAAGTAAGAATAATACCTGCGTTTAGAAGCATGAAGGGAAGTGTTATGGAGGAAATGGACTTAGAGCTGTAAAAGAAGAAACCATACAGGGATTGATGAAAGGGGCAGCACTTGCTTTCTGGGATGCAAAGGTGATGCAAGAAGTGGGGAAAGACCAATGACTCTCCTCTCCACCAAAGGCTAGCTTTTAAGTTACTCATGGTCACATATAACTCCAAAACGCACTGATTTTAAATAATCAGATGTTAATCCAAGTTTTCATATAAAGACTTTCCATTCTGATATCCCCTTTAAGATATTCCACATAGCTCTGTCTTTGCCAATATCCATATTTCTGTTCATTCTGATGACTAGAACTAATCATTCTCAAGAGTCCCCTGACTGCAGGGTCCTATAATCACATGCTCTGCCTACAGAATTCCCTGGGTGATGTTTTGGTCTCCACCTTTTTTATCTTTTACAGCCTGTTTTACGGTCAGATCCATACTGAGCAAGCCCCATTGTGTCTCTGTTAAATATACAAAAATGGCAGAAAACTGGAGATATCAACAAAATATCCAAAGGAGGAGAAGTTGCAGATTTTTCTTGCAAATATAAATGAAGATTCAATTTAAGATGTAAAAAATACTAAGCCCCAAGGCTATTACTGTGGGAATTACAAAAAATTATGTCGGCTCTAAATTTTCACAAAATTACAGTCTACTAATTGCAACCTTTTTGCCGAGCAGAAGTCTGAAATAGAGGACACTTGTCCTTTCTGATGGCTGCTTTTCTTTCAGTCTTCCTACTCACCTCCACTTTCCTGCTGCTCTTTAAAGACACAATCCTTTCCCCTTCCTAGATCTAATTCACTCTCACCTTTTGATTCACTCATATTCATTCTCTCTCTCTCATCAAACAGAAAAGAGATTTTAGATATTATTTCATAATAATATTAATATCTTAGGGACTTAATATGCTCTCCTCAGTGAATATGTCCATTTTGAAAGAGTATCACAGTAAGAGGGAAATATTTTGCCCAAGAGAACAAGGTTGCCATAATATGAGCTAAAGTCATGTGAAAGGAAAGTGTTTTTTCAGAGGGAAAGTTGTTTGGGTAGTTTTCTGGGATGAAAGCAGGAGCTACCTTGCCAACACTCTGCTTGCTTCCATTTAAGCAGTGAGCTGGTCTACTTCTTCTAATGAATGAGTGATAGTAGTAGTAATAATAAAGATAGTAGCTAATGTTTTGATGTTTATTAATTTTAAGCTAACATTCATGAAACACTAACCTAAGCATTTTGCATGTACTGTCACATAATCCCCATTATTATCCCCAGTTTAAAAATGAAGAGATTGAAGCACAGTGAGGTTAAGGATGCACCCATATTGCTGGGACTCAAATCTTGAAAGTACAAACAGCTAGACAGTGACTGCTAAGAATTAGTGGCTACAAACCCACATGGAAGAGTAAGCAGCCATGTGCACATGTGACTCCCAGCACCAGGCCTCTGCCTGATTGTATCTTGGCCAAGGACATCACAAGGTGCCCTGCTCTTCTGTTCAACCTCTCCTCCCACCCTGCCAGCATCTGTCTTCACACTTCTCAGTGCTCCAGCTGCCCCACGCTCAACACCACTACATTTTGCCCTTTCTTCCCCTGGCTTCCTTTTCCCTCCTCTGCATCAGCTCTGCTCCTCAAAAAGGAACCAAACTAAAGTATCAGTGTTTCCATCCTGTGAGTTTCCAGATGAAAGCTGGTTAATCTAATTAACATTTATCAGTGATCTTATTGCAACCAGTTTAAATTCATACTAAAACATAACTGTGTTCCATTTCATGAATGTTCAAAATGCGAGTGCTTATAAAAAAGTGTAAACAGAGCTTTCAAAAAGCAATTTGTTTCGGGATCCAGATTCAGAGAATTTTAAAGCTAGGAAAGATGTTTGTGGTCACCTAAGACAGCCTCCCCACCACAAGCCCAGGTGGCCATCATGACCTGGCCAAGGTTACACAGCCAGCCTGCGTCAGCAATAGAATCCACACTTCCTAACTTCCCATTTGACTTAACAAAAAATTTAACAGGTACATTTTTATGTCTCAGGTACTGAGGACTCAAAGGGATCATAAAATCTCGTGCTCTTTCTACTCTGTGCTTCTTACTTAGAGTCAAGTTGTAAATGTTGTTATAGTGAGGCCATCCTTAGCTGCTAAAAGAAACAGTGATGTCTCCAAGGTCACCGCAAGACAGCTACTGAAGAGCGATGTTTCTCTTTAGGATAAAATAGAGTTAGATTATAAAATGAACTGTTGGGGCTAGTATGGACTTCATGAAACATTTATTCATGTGTTCATAATATAATCCAAACCCCCTTATTTTAGCAGTGAAATCAATAGAGTCAATGAGACCACCTGATTCTAAGCTCTTTCCACCATACCTACACCATCTACCCTCTGGTTGGAAGTGAAAAAAAATTTTTTTCTGAAAGAAGAGCTGAAATTTCAAAATGCCATTTTCCCAATCACTGAGACTTCTTCGCAGATCCCATCAGGGGAAGAAAGATGAATCAGAAGTGAGATAGAGGCATGAGGACACTATGTATCTTTCTCCTTCAACAACAACTGTTTAAATGCTGGCTGAGAGAGAAGAGAAATGAAAAGACAACCAGTATTAACAAACTACTGCCTGAACAAATGGCAGGCATGACACATTCTAGATGATTTTCTCTGGCAACCAGAAGACGTCCCATGAGTTTTCAACCTAGAACTGGATGTTGTTGCCAAGCAATGGAAAACCCAACACAACCCTGACTCGAGGATAACGATTCAAGATGGAAATAAGCCTTTCCACTAGCCCTGCTCAGTGCCAACACCTAAGGATAATAATGCTGCAAAGACTATTTTTTTTTTAGTGAATAAAAACATGCAGCATGTCCAGCTCTCTTTCTGCCTTCTTTTCCAAACAGGCAGCAAGTCATGAATTTTGACACTGTTTTCTATAAAGCATTATCACAGATTCTTGTCTCCTCCTCGAAAACCAACTATTCCTTATTATTAACTGGTATCTGGGGACTGAATTTCAATCAGTGTGGAATGTATGGCACTGACACAGATATGACAGGCCCCTGCCTAGCAGAGATACTCCATAGCGGAAACAGGGCTGTTGACAGGTTAAAGCCATTTTACACCCATTGCTCAGGCTTTGTGTCCTGCAGGAAAGCCTAAATGAAAATATGAATAATGTTTTTTAATATACCAAAGGCTGACAGCCTTAAGATATTTTTCTCCCTGCTCAAACCAAAGCAAAATAAGGGTAAGTGTTCTACGCAATTCAAAATTCATTTCAAGACAAGTACCAACACTAAATTGTGAATACTTTAAATATTAACAACAAGCATGTAAGATATTACATCTTTATGTCCACATAAGTAGTAAATACAGGATAAAAAAAAACCAGGCCCCTTCCATACCAAAAATGTTCTCAAAAATAATTCAGAACATTTATATATACATTTATATATACCAGGCATCCTATATACTGACTTCACAAATCCCCACAATTCTTTGAGGTAGATATTGATTTGAATGATGTGAAATTTCCATTTTTGTGGGTTACAAAGGTTAAGTATTGGAAAACTCATAGAAGTCAGTATATAGGATCCCCTGGAGAAGGGAATGGCAACCCACTACAGTATTCTTGCTCGAAAAATAATCCCATGGACAGAAGACAGGCCACAATCCATGAAATCACAAAAGTCAGATACAACTATGTGACTAGGCATGCAGAGAAATTAAATAACTTGAAATTTATACAGCAAATACATGTAGAGTTGGGATTTCGACCCATACCCTTATACCATTCCAACACACGTCCCTTTGTTGTAAGTAATTGTATTAAACTGGAAGGATCCCATAGCTCTCCAAATTCTCAAACTATTATCCTCTCCCCAACCCAAGTCAAAATACCTGAATGGTTTGAGTGTCTTGTCTTCAGGTTAAGGATTCTATTAAAATCCTTACTTCTCTAAATATCCATTTCCCTTCTTTCATTAGCTTCATTATGACCATCAGTTCAGTTCAGTTCAGTTGCTCAGTCATGTCCGACTCTTTGTGACCCCATGAATCACAGCACACCAGGCCTCCCTGTCCGTCACCAACTCCCAGAGTTCACTCAGACTCGCGTCCATCGAGTCAGTGATGCCATCCAGCCATCTCATCCTCGGTCGTCCCCTTCTTCTCCTGCCCCCAATCCCTCCCAGCATCAGAGTCTTTTCCAATGAGTCAATTCTTCGCATGAGGTGGCCAAAGCACTGGAGTTTCAGCTGTAGCATCATTCCTTCCAAAGAAATCCCAGGGCTGATCTCCTTCAGAATGGACTGATTGGATCTCCTTACAGTCCAAGGGACTCTCAAGAGTCTTTTCCAACACCGCAGTTCAAAAGCATCAATTCTTCGGTGCTCAGCCTTCTTCACAGTCCAACTCTCACATCCATACATGACCACTGGAAAAACCATAGCCTTGACTAGACGGACCTTTGTTGGCAAAGTAATGTCTCTGCTTTTGAATATGCTATCTAGGTTGGTCATAACTTTTCTTCCATGGAGTAAGCATCTTTTAATTTTATAGCTGCAGTCACCATCTGCAGTGATTTTAGAGCCCAAAAAAATAAAGTCTGACACTGTTTCCCCATCTATTTCCCATGAAGTGATGGGACCAGATGCCATGATCTTCGTTTTCTGAATGTTGAGCTTTAAGCCAACTTTTCACTCTCCTCTTTCACTTTCATCAAGAGGCTTTTTAGTTCCTCTTCACTTTCTGCCATAAGGGTGGTGTCATCTGCATATCTGAGGTTATTGATATTTCTCCTGGCAATCTTGATTCCAGCTTGTGCTTCTTCCAGCCCAGCATTTCTCATGATATCCTCTGCATATAAGTTAAATAAGCAGGGTGACAATATACAGCCTTGACGTACTACTTTCCCGATTTGGAACCAGTCTGTTGCTCCATGTCCAGTTCTAACTGTTGCTTCCTGACCTGCATATAGGTTTCTCAAGAGGCAGGTCAGGTGGTCTGGTATTCCCATCTCTTTCAGAATTTTCCACAGTTTATTGTGATCCACACAGTCAAAGGCTTTATCAGTTCCCAAATTATGCTCATGCTGCTGACCTAGCAACTATGCCTTGAGAACCACTCCTATGGAGGCTGAAGATTGGTAAAGCAGAATGAGCAATCCCACGATGACAGGGTCGACACAAGGAGTCTGACCTGTCTAAACTACACAGTTACTAAGCTTCTTTGACTTTCTCCTCTGAAAGCAGTCTATCTCAGTGCAACCTGAGGCATTCTCCTTGCATTTACCCACCTCCCACCAAGCACAACCTGAGCATCTGGAAGAATGAGAGACAGCTGCCCATGTACCCCAGTTAGAAGCCTTAAGCAAACATCCAACAGGAGTCACTCTCTTACCTCCAGAGTTCCTACAGCTTGTTGCTAAAGATTTCATTTATTAAGGTCAAGTGAGTGTATAAACTTCTCTGCAAAAATAAATTTCCTTCAAGGTACTCAAGTGCTTCATCACTTTATAAGTCCTTTCAAGAGTTCTTACATTTATAATGCAGCTATAAAAGTGAGCACAACTTTCTTTAACAATTATATAAAATCTTGTTTCCAAATATCTGTAGAAAACAGATTTTCTATTTCTCCCCCAGCTAGTGCCAGTCTTTAATCTATTATGTCACTCCCTACTTCTCTGGTTCTCTTGTGATTCTGACTTCAAAGGACATAAGGCATCTGTCTCACAATCTCTCACCAACACCAGACCTTCTCTGCATATCTAAGCCTTATCTTGTATTGTTGATTTTAGAAAGTGAGAAGTTGGAGACATAATCAATACTTTCCAGATTGATTAATGGACCTTGACCAACAATGTACAAGCAGAGCTCATGGTTTATAAAGCACATTCAATGAGGTAGTACTGCATTTTATCATCTTTGTCTTAGCAAGCAAATAAATTGAATCGATAAAGTGAACAGAGTAGCTAATGAGCAACCCTCCTCATAGGATTATATTACCTAGCTAAATGAAAAAAAAGACCTTAAACCATCAAAAAAGAGACTCTACCCCCATGTATCTTTCTCTCGCCATCTATCTATCGATCTATTTGTGTATCGTCTACTTTATTATCCACTTCATGAACAATAATCTTAATTCACAGAGTTCAGTTTTAAATTTAGCAATGGTAATAATAGGACCAAACTAAAAACATTGTCATGTATCCAAAAAAATGGAATACCAAGGACAATAAAAGAAGAATAAAAACAAGAAGAAAGATGACAAAAATTACCTTACTACAGAGAATAAAGAATTGTCATAATATATTTTAAAGGTAATTATAATAATATAGTAAAGCTGTTATAAACTCATCTGGACTTTTCCCCTTGCAGGGAGGTATTAAAAGTTCTGTATAAACATGGGAAAGAGCTTCAGAATTCCCTCTTTCTACAGCTGAAAGGAGCTCCTGCCTCATTTGTAACCAAAGCACCATTTGCATTTCAGAGACAGCCCCTGTTTATAGCTGTTCACAGATGCCACAGTGAAATAGAAAGAACAAAGTTTGCTGTGTTCCAGGGATGTTCTAATCACTTTAAAAAATGTGCGTGTGTGTGTGCGCGCATGCGTGTATGTATATTTGGTTGTGCTGGGTCTTAGTTACAGCATGCAGGATCTTCAATCTTCATTGCAGTATACAGGACCTTTTAGTTGTGGCTTGGCAATCTTGCCTGGAAAATCCCATGGAGAGTGGAGCCTGGCGGGCAACAGTCCACAGGATCACAAAGAGTCGACCACGACTGAGTGACTGAGTGCATGAAGAATCTTTAGTTGCACATGCAAACTCTAAGTTGTGATGTGCAAACTCTTAGTTGCAGCATGTGGCATATAGTTCCCTAACCGGGGACTGAACCCAGGTCCCCTGCCTTGGGAGCTTGGCATCTTAGCCACTGGACCAACAGGGAAGTCCCAATCACTTTTATTTACTAGGATTATGTCTGCTTTTTAAGAGAATGCAATCACTGATTATATGGAACATAGCTAAAAGAGAATAATTCAACATTTTTTTAAATGAGCATTCTAATTAGTAACTAGAGATACACATTTTCCATAAAGATAGAGAAGGATGAAAAGTTTTTAGGTTAGTAAAAATGACTCTTTAAGTGAGCCACACATCAGTGTATTTGAGCATATCATTATTTGTCCCAAGGTATTTTCTCTTAATTTATTCTATTTATATGACCTACAATAAAGTTGAGTGCAAACATAAAAGCAAATATGTGATTTGCATTTATCTACAATAAAGTGTCAATAATTTTGAATGAACTAAATTAGACTCTCATAAATTAGCCAGGTTGGAACTAAGTTTGTACCATCTCTACAAATAATTTACTAAGCAAATCAATTGTGCAAACATGATTATAAGATATTTTTAAGGACTTTATTAATTCTTTCTGTGCAAATGATACTCCCAATGGCAAACAGGCCTTATTTTTACAATTAAGCAAAGCATAACCATCACCACACTGGTTAGTTGTTATGCCTGTGTTTCCTTAAATTCCTCTATACTTCAAGTGATTTCTGACTCACAGATGAACCCCACACGCTGTGTCCAAGCCTCCTTCTCTCATCATGTGCCCACTGCCAACACCAGGAACACAAGAGCTCTAGCTCCCGCTCCCACGGGAATCAGGCAGGATCTTCTGAATCCAAGACAGAGGAAAAGAAGAAACTGGAAGAAGTAAGGGGTCAGAGCACAAGGCAGTCTCCCCTTCAGGGCTGGTCAACCTCACCAACCACTCTCCCACCAAAGCCTCTCTTATTAAACTCTGTTCATTTCCTAGAACAACTCTAACAATCAGCCACAAACTGGGTGGTTCTAACAGAAATTCATTCTCTCACAGGTCTGGATGCCAGAAACCTGAAATCAAGGCATTCTGGGGCCACACTCTAAAGAAGAAAACTCTTGGGGAGAATCCCCCTTCTTGCTTCTTCCATCTTCCGGTAGTTCCTGGTGTTCTTTGGCTTGTGGCAGCATCACTTTCTGCCACTCTACTTACCACATTACACTGTAATGGCCAGTTTACACATCTGACCCCCTTACTAGATGGACAGAAAATAATTCATTTGAGAATGGGGATTGCTTGGGGGGTAATCTTTCTACTGAAACATCCTTGTTGTTACAAATTAAATATCAAGGTAACAAAGAATTCACTCTCCCCATATTGATGCTCCAATTCTAACTTCCCTTCTTTTATAATTCACATTTACAATTTATTTCTATCCTCATACTAATACATATGGGGACTGTTTTATAAAAACATTATCCTATTCTGTGCATTATTCTGCAATTCATTTTTTAACATTATATCACAGATATCGTTCCAAGTTAATTCACTTGGATTTCATTTTTTTCTTTAATAATGTGAGCTATAAAGTAAAGAAACAAAAATACCAACTGAGCAACTATATTGGAGATACACTGCAAATTTATCTCTGTGCTTTCCAGCAAATAATTCACCCAAGAAAATATTAATACAAATCAATTTCACTGTCTGTAATTAAAATTAAATCAATCCAGTTGCTTCAAAAGCAAAATTTCTAAGTACTAGTTCTGAAGAAAAATGTATTCTTTGTTCGTGATAAGACAACTATTTAAGTACAGTGAGCAAAATATTCAAAAACACTCCTATAGTAGATACAGTATTATTGTCAGTTTGTAGATTGTCTACCAAAGTCACCATGTTCCATGCCTAGCAAAACACTATACAGCAATTCGGTTAGAGAGACTTCCACAGAAGACAAAAAGAAGTAGCCTGAGGGCCAGTGTGCTCCTGAATGTATAAAAATGAGAAAAGCTCAAATAGTTTCTTGGCCTGGAGTCCATATCCATCTATCCTTATACTCACAGAAAAATTATATACAAAAAAAAAAAAATGAATGCAAAATTCAGTTAGGTTTGTGCATATCTGAAGTGCCCAAGGAGCAATACCTGTATAAATGCATTCCTTTTTCAGAAGAGTCCGTGACTCAAAAAAAAGGTTTGGAACCAGTACTATTGAAGAATATACAGTCAATATGTCTTCCCATAAATTTCATTTCTTTCCAACGGGATTCTGATAGTCATCTGTTCACTTGTGTAGTCCCCAGATTAGATTCTGACATGACATAAGCTTTTGACAAATCTATACAGGGTAATGAAAGTTGAGTAGGAGAGAGTTTGTGTTCACAATGACTTTCAGGACCTGGAGGGGATGCCTTCTTTGTGCCTTTTAACAGTCACCTGGCCTGAGGTAAGTTGAGGACCCTGCCAAGGAAGTGATCCTAAATAGAAGGTAGGTGTGAAAGCGCCCAAGGGAAAGACTCAAACTTTCAGTCAATTCAGTTGCTCAGTCATGTCCGATTCTTTGCGACCCCACGGACTGCAGCACGCCAGGCCTCCCTGTCCATCACCAACTCCAGGAGCTTGCTCAAAATCATGTCCATTACGTTGGTGATACCATCCAACCATCTCATCCTCTGTCACCCCCTTCTCCTCCTGCCTTCAATCTTTCACAGCATCAGGGTCTTTTCAAATGAGTTATTTCTTCTCATCAGGTGGCTAAAGTATTGGAGCTTCAGCTTCAGCATCAGTCCTTCCAATGAATATTCAGGACTGATTTCCTTTAGCATTGACTGGTTTGATCTCCTTGCAGTCCAAGGAATTCGCAAGAGACCTCTCTAACACCACAGTTCAACAGCATCAATTCTTCTGTGCTCAGCTTTCTTTATAGTCCAACTCTCACATCCATGCATAACTACTGGAAAAACCATAACTTTGACTAGACGGACTCTTTCAGTACTTACATGGGGCTTCCCAGGTGGCTCAGTGGTAAAGAATCAGCCTGCCAATGCAGGAGATGCAAGAGACATGGATTCAATCCCTGGGTTGGGAAGATCCTCTGGAGAAATGGCAACTCGCTCCAGTATTCTTCCCTGGAAAATCCCATGGACAGAAGATCCTGGCAGGCTACAGTCCATGGGGTCACAAAGAGTCAAACACAACTGAGCCCTGAGCACTCAATACTTAGATAAATGAATGAGTAAGGGCTCAAAGTTCCTCACCATAGATCAAGATTACCATAATTTTAGTGGCTTTTACATTGCTTACCTACAGAATTATGTCAGCCTATCAAATTATGTATGTGTGTCTGATGGCAGTGGTTGGCAATATTGATATACATTTTCCTCTTAAATGGACTGATCACTCATTTAGCTGTCATCTCGCATCTGCCACTGAAAAGACAGAAGACAAATTGACTCCATTTTTCAAATTCAGCAGTTATTTATTTTGTTAAGCACAACATATTCATCTCTGCTAGTTTTCATATGGCAGCAGGAGAGTCAAGTCATCCAGTTATAAAACTAATTAATGGAAACAACCTTTGAATTACTAAACTGGCGATCTGACAATGCTGATTAGATTATCATGGGAATCGTGAGTTGTGAAAAACATTATTAAAATGAATCCAGATTTTCGTTTTACTGTAGGAAGGGGATTTAGGCAGCTTTCTAACTGAGACTTCTTTGCTGTTGCTTGGCTGGCATGAGGGTAGCTGCAGTATTTTTCACTTTTTAGTTATTCTCATGTCGTGTAAGTATAGCCCAAGAAAGACATCATGTTTGGTGTTCTGCTCAGAAAAGACGCACAAGTCTGAATAAATCACTTTGCAAAGTCTCTGCAGTAGAGTGAGGAGGAAGAAATTGTGGAAAGCCTCTTATGAAGTTAAGAAAAAAGAGAAGAAGAGAAAAGAAAAATAAATTTTAAAAAATGAGAAAGCAACTACTCTGAAACAACCTACAGCTGTTCAGAGATATTGACACTTGGACTTTGATGTGACAGGGGAAGTTTTAATCTAATTCTGACCAACCCAGAGAGCATATTGAAAAGCAGAGACATTACTTTGCCAACAAAGGTCTGTCTAGCCAAGGCTATGGTTTTTCCAGTGGTCATGTATGGATGTGAGAGTTGGACTGTGAAGAAAGCTGGACACCAAAGAATTGATGCTTTTGAACTGTGGTGTTGGAGAAGACTCTTGAGAGTCCCTTGGACTGCAAGGAAATCCAACCAGTCTATTCTAAAGGAGATCGGTCCTGGCTGTTCTTTGGAAGGAATGATGTTAAAGCTGAAACTCCAGTACTTTGGCCACCTCATGTGAAGAGTTGACTCATTGGAAAAGACTCTGATGCTGGGAGGGATTGGGAGCAGGAGGAGAAGGGGACGACCAAGGATGAGATGGCTGGATGGCATCACTGACTCGGTGCACGTAAGTTTGGGTGAACTCTGGGAGTTGGTGATGGACAGGGAGGCCTGGCATGCTGCAATTCATGGGGTCACAAAGAGTCGGACACGACTGAGCAACTGAACTGAACTGAACTGAATCAAAAAAAAAAAAGACCCTAATGACTATCTGTGAAACATGAATTCTCACCTTCCGCCACAATTTTTTTCTACATCCATCTTCTTTCTAAGTGAAAACACTGACAATTTAAGGTTATTTTCTTTGCATTAGAAAGAAGTCTCTAAAAGAGCATCATATTGATTTCGCTTTAAAGATTAGAAACCTCTGCTACTCAAAAGCGATTAAATACATTTACCCCAGAAACACAGGGATTGGCGTCTACTTTGTTCTCTCCATTTAAAAGGACCAAAGAGACAGACAAAACATGAACTCCCTGAAGAGCACTTCAACACACCTGCTCAGTCATAGGTCCATCTTCTTTCACAAGAAATTATTTTGTACAAAGCTATTATATATAGTGAGTTGCTCACCAAAAAAAGTGTTGGAGGAAATGTATTTTATATATGCTGAGAAATGACAAGCCATGTCTGTTATTCCACAGACGGTTTCTGAAACACCTTCAATCACCTAAGGACAGAACTATAAGAAGTGCAGTAAGTATTATTTTGGGTACATAGTAAATATCGCAGAGCTATAAGAAGCCAAAAAATTTTTCCTAGAGTTAATTGTTCAGCTAATTTTCCTGCCCTATGGAAACAAAATTTATCAAAAACTGTAATTCACTCTACTAAAAATTAGCCATAAACACAGGATTTACCACAATCCACCTGACTCATCGCTAATCACAGTCTTGTGTGATCCTGCCTTTATGTAAGTTTTTGATATTTTGTTCCGAGTGTGTTTTTTGCATTAATTTGATTTCTTTAAATATTGTAAAATATTGAATATTTTCAAATATTCTTTTAAAAATATTATTATTCTTATTACTGAGTTGGGTTTTTTTTTGATACACCCTTAGGTTTTGTGCCCTAAGAGTATCTTATTACCAAAGAGTCCCAACCCCAACAATGACCTCTAAAAGGCTAGCCCTAAATTGCTCTGCCACAGAGAAGGATCATATTTAATGTTAACAGCTCTCTAAATTAAAAACCAGTCTCTCTTTGGTTTCTCCTATGACTATCCCAATACATATTCATTGTATTTACTTGGAAAAAGATAAGCAAAAAGAAAGAAAAAATTTAAAACACCCCTAGCCCCACCACTTAGCAAAAGTCACTGTCAATAATTTGCTATTTAAAAAATAATAATAATAACACCTCATAATACATCTTCCTAGACCTGTTTTCTGTCTGTGAAAAGTATGTTTGTGTCAATATGCTATCAATTCAGTTCAGTTCTGTCACTCAGTCATGTCCAATCCTTTGTGACCCCATGGACTGCAGCATGCCAGGCTTCCCTGTCCATCACCAACTCCTGGATCTTACTCAAACTCATGTCCGTCACATCAGTGATGCCATCCAACCATCTCAGCCTCTGTCATCCCCTTCTCCTCCTGCCTTTCCCAGCATCAGGGTCTTCTCCAATGAGTCAGTTTTTAGCATCAGGTGGCCAAAGTATTGGAGCTTCAGCTTCAGCATCAGTCCTTCCAGTGAATATTCAGGACTGATTTCCTTTAGGATTGATTGGTTGAATCTCCCTGCAGGGACTCCCTTGAGGGAGGGACTCTCAAGAGTCTTCTCCAACATCACAGTACAAAAGCATCAATTCTTTGGCGCTCAGCTTTCTTTATAGTCCAACTCTCACATCTATACATGACTACTGGATAAACCATAGCTTTGACTAGATGGACCTTTGTTGTTTTTTAATATGCTGTCTAGGTTGGTTTATAGCTTTTCTTCCAATGGGCAAGCACCTTTTAATTTCATGGCTGCAGTCACCATCTGCAGTGATTTTGGAGCCCAAGAAAATAGTCTCTCACTGTTTACACTGTTTCCCCATCTATTTGCCATGAAGTGATGGGACCTGATGCCATGATCTTCGTTTTCTGAATGTTGAGTTTTAAGCCAACTTTTTCACTCTCCTCTTTCAATTTCATCAAGAGGCTCTTTAGTTTTTCTTCACTTTCTGCCATAAGTGTGATGTCATCTGCATATCTGAGGCTAATATTTCTCCCAGCAATCTTGATTTCAGTTTGTGCTTCATCAAGCCTGGCATTTCACATGATGTACTCTGCATATAAGTTAAATAAGCAGGGTGACAATATACAGCCTTGACGTACTACTTTCCTGATTTGGAACCAGTCTGTTGCTCCATGTCCAGTTCTAACTGTTGCTTCCTGACCTGCATACAGACTTCTCAGGAGTCAGATCAGGTGGTCTGGTATTCCCAGTCTCTTTCAGAATTTTCCACAGTTTATTGTGATCCACACAGTCAAAGGCTTTGGCATAGTCAATAAAGCAGAAGTAGATGTTTTTCTGGAACTCTCTTGTTTTTTCAATGATCCAGAGGATGTTGGCAAATTGATCTCTGGTTCCTCTGTCATTTATAAATCCACCTTGAACATCTAGAAGTTCACATCTGGAGGTCAATATACTATACAGATGATAAATAAATGAGTGAGTAAATGGTATGGTTCTTTGAAAATTTTCCATATTACCAATGATTTTTAAAAATAGCTTCATTTTTTTAATAAATTCACTAGCATATTTATTTTTTCTAAACAGTATCTCAGTGAATGTGGAGGATTTCAGTATCTATGCACATCAGAGCTTTTTGAGCACTATAAGAAGCTTTTAAAAATAAAAAGTGTAAATCAGAAACCAGAAATATATGAAGTTTCCCAAATAAACATTACAAACACAATTTCCAGGACTAGTTTTAAAATATAATCACACTGTGTATGTGTTTGTGTACGTATGTGTGTCTTGATCTCTTGCTCTCACTCTCTCTTTGTATCTATATGTGTATATATCCATACATACATTTAACTATCAGTGGTTAAATACAAGTATTGTGATTCTTATTAATATCCCTATAAATTTAGCACAGTGAATGACATTATGGACTTTGATATCAAACAGCCTGGGCTTGCAAACCAAATGTCTGTCCTTGGACAAGTTACAACAGTGCTTTAATCCTAAATGTTCACAACTGCCAAGTAAGTGTCATAAAAATTCCTATCCTTATGAGGTTGCTATAAGGATTAAATAAAATAATCTTCATCAATGCTTACCATAATGCCTAGTACTGAGTAAGCATTCAATGCACATAAATTGTTATAATTAAAATAATATCACCATAGTCAAAGAAAAGCATAATCAAATGGGAGAAAAGAACATGTATTCAAGTAATGCAAATGTAATCATGTAAAATGATAAAATGAGAATGAGGGTAGCCAACCTTTGATTCAGAATTTGAAACTGTGTTATCGAGCAGGCTTATTTTATAGTCAATCTCCTTTTATGGAAGAACCTTTATAGTGTTAAGCAATATAATAGTCAAAAAGAAAATTAATACAAAATGACCATATAAAATGCCTTCTTACCTACTTTAAATTTTTCCAGTTAATGTTCTAAAACTAAGGGAAAAAAAGAGTAGAGCATACCTATATGGCAAAGGTGATATATAAACATCAAAAACAACCAGGAAATTATGAATAAAACTAAGCATTAAATCAAATAAAATCAACAAAACATAGTTGATGTTCAGTAACATGTATCTTATTTAGGCTTATATCAGAATTAAGTGCTTTGAAAGCAGTATATATATGAAAAATATTTATTTATTTAACTCTAAGAAACCTTGTAAGTATCTATATTGGAGGTATATAGGACAGAAAGCATTACTCTCCAATCTGCAGTTAAAGTTACCATATGGGAGTGCCACTAAAAGGAATCCAACTGGAATGATGAGATGCCATCTATTCCAATGACACCATCCAAGAGACTTTTGGTTTCAGATTTTTCTGAGTGTTTTCAAGAGCCAAAAACCTAATCACAGTGATGTAGGTGCAAATACAGAGAAATGTGACCACACTGATTCCAGCTAAGTTGAAACTTAATAATTAAGTGTTTTAACTTAACTATCACAAGAGGGCTAGACTGCACAGTATAAAATGAAAAATTAAATGGATAAAATTCTAGCACCCTGGAAAAGAATTTCCCTGATTATCAAAGAAGACGGTTCTGTCTCTGCATTAGCTGTAGACCTATAAAGAGGAAATACAAATCTGATTAATAGCTTCATGTCACTCATCATTAGCCTCATTCACCCAGATCTATTTATTATGCCATTATGATGAATATAATGAGGTTCCCCAAGTATGCTTCATGGTTTCCTCCTGCTGGGAGCTCCAGTGACTTGGGGACTCTCAAGCTCTGCCTTCTATCACCATTTTAAACATACCCTTTCTATCAAATGTCTCTGTTTTTAATTCCATTCCTTCTAACTATGTTTCTGCCACTCTATCCAGCCCCTCCAGATCTTTTTGTCTCTATTTGTCTGCTCTAATTGTCTCTCCATTTCAGTTTTACCCTGGGTGCTATCCCTCTGATTTCTTTTGTCCAAAAAATGATCCATAATTGAATTAACCAGTCTGACTTTCATAATTTCATCACCTAATGATGCTCTCTGATATGTGTAATGTCCTGGTTATTTTCCAGAACTTGATAGTTATCTACTGCTAACTTCTGAACGTATAGGCTAATTAACTGATGATGCAACAAAAATGATGCAATTTTGTCTATATCCAACTTGTACCCACATGGGAAGTCCCAGACTGGAGAAAATTCATGAAAATATGATATCAGGAATCCAGGAGTCTCCTAGCATCTACAGTATATCTTATTATGACAGAAAAGCAAGGTAGTATCAAAGACTAATAATATTATGTTAAAAGGATATAAGAGTGAAACTGAAGAGCCCATTACTGGCCAAAGATGAAGGAAATTAAGCATCCATGAGAATAATACCTGCAATATATTAAGACACATAAAAATATAATTTCAAGTTCATAATGTTAAAATTTGTTGGTCTCCGTTAGAAGGTACTAGGAAACAAACATGTCACTTTGCAAACTAGCAAAGGAAAAGAATCAAGCCTCTTTTAAATAGAATGTATGAAGGATAACCAAGGAGTTGATGAAAGAAAATTACTCTTTTAGAATTATACCAGCTAATGAATTAAGAAGGAATGATGGACTCCTGGTTCCAGATATGATGAGGTAAAAGGAATATGACTTGCCTGTCTAACATAAACAACTAAAGAACAAGATTAAATATACATAAGTTTTCAGATATTATACAACAGGTAGTGAAGAGCAGTGATAAATGAGAAGAAAGAAATAAACAAATGAGTGTAGCCTCATTACCATTGCCCCCGCTTACTGCCAGAGTGTCCAGGCCCTGCAAGGAGGGAGAACCCAGATAAAGCCCAGCAGCCTTGCTGAGTTGATGAGATAGAGGTTAGAATCCAGGGAGACCAAGGCAGTTAGAGTTTGTGATACACAGTAGCAAAGAAGAAGCTGCACAGAGAGAGAAATAGAGATTTGAAGAGGGATTCCCTTGAATCTCTGACAACCACTGGCATATAGGTAAATAAAAGGAAAGTCTCTGATGGTAGAAAAAGAACCAGTGGAGAGAAGTAAGCCAAAATTCACACAAGGCTAAGAATCATTTGAGTTCTCAGAGTCCAAAGTGTAAAGACTGCATAATACATGGACATCAGTTAGAATTTCCAGGAGGGTATCATCCTAGTAGTGGGGATGAAATAACCTTAGACAACGGCTGGTCTGGACTCATTCTAATGAACTTATAAACAAGCCACAAAAGGAACAAACTGATTCCAAGTAACTGCATAACAGAAAAAAAAAAAAAAAAGGTAAAAAGTTCAACACTATTTAAAAAGAATAAAAAGAAAAATATCTAGCACTCCAAACTGTAAAAATCACATTTGGCATACAATCAAAAATCACGAGGCAAACAAGGAAGTAGAGAAATATGAACAATAACCAGAAAAAAATCAAACAGAAAGTCAGAAATGACAGAGATGATGTAATTAGCCAATAAAGACGTTAAAATACTGACTATAAATATACTCCATATGTTCAAGAAGGTAGAGGCAAACATGCATATCATGAAAAGATAAACAGAAGATACAAAATGGAACCTTAAGAGATAAAATCTCTAAAATAAAAAAGCACTGAAAGGGACTAATAATATATTAGATAAAGCAGAAGAGAAGACAAACTTGAAAAGACAGAAATAGAAATTACCCCAAATAAGTAGAGTTTTAAAAAAAATATACTGAAAGAAAAACTCACAACTAAACCATGCTGGGTTCTGTAGGGGAGCATTGATCATTCTAAAATATGTGTATATGAAGTCCTGAAAGGGGTAGGGAGTCAGAGAAAGAAAAAACATTTAAAAACAATGGCGAGGGGTCTTCCCTGGTGACTTAGCGGTAAACAGCCCACCTGCTAATGCAGCAGGCATAATAGGCTTGAATCCTGATCCAAGAGGATCCCACGTGCCACAGAGCAATAAAGCCCATGCACCACAACTGTTGAGCCTGTGCTCTAGAGCCTGGGAGTCAAAACTGCTGAACCCACGTGCCCAGGGCCTGTGCTCCACAATAAGAGAAACCACTGCAAGGAGAGGCCCGCACACGGCAACTAGAGAGAAGTCCTTGCTCACTGCAACTACAGGAAAAGCTCATGCAGCAAAAACCCAGCACCTCCTCTCCCAAAAAAGGGCTAGAATTGATGAAAACTATGTACCATAGAGAAATAATTCTCCTTGGGTTTTTTACAGTTTTTCAGAGTTTACATTAACTACTTTTGTTCTGAATTAACATTCAAAAGATGTCTGTATAGCAAACAGCCTTGGAAGATAGTGTCTCCTACTGGGGAAAAAAAAAAAAAGATAGATTTACTAACAGTCTTGGAAGATAGAAACAGTATTAATATCAGCCTTTAGAGCAGAGGGAAGGTAGCTTGTTTCCCATTATAAAAGATTCCGGTTCCCTAAGCTCTGGATCCTTGCCTATAACACTGCTCACTTGAATTGTTTAGGTGCTACATGGATCTCTTCACCTTACCTTGTAGGAAATGGGACTGACAGAAATGCTCATACTCTAGTTCATTTTGGTTTGAGAAATAAGGCACTCTGAAAACTGAGGTTAGCTAACTTGTTAGCTTGCAAGTAGGGTAAAACCATGGAGAAGGCAATGGCACCCCACTCCAGTACTCTTGCCTGGAAAATCCCATGGACGGAGGAGCCTGGTAGGCTAAAGTCCATGGGGTCTCGAAGAGTCGGACACGACTGAGCGACTTCACTTTCACTTTTTACTTTCATGCACTGGAGAAGGAAGTGGCAAGCCACTCCAGTGTTCTTGCCTGGAGAATCCCAGGGACAGCAGAGCCTGGTGGGCTGCTGTCTATGGGGTCGCACAGAGTTGGACACGACTGGAGTGACTTAGCAGCAGCAGCAGGGAAAAACCATAGACCCTTTTGAGTTTTTGAATATACCCAGGGATCCAAGCATCTCACAATCATAAATGACACCACATCAAGGAAGACCACGCTCAAAATTGCTGAAAAACAGTAATAAAGAGAAAATACTAGATGCAGCCATAGAAAAAAGGACACATTATATTTGTTTGTTTTTCAGTCGTTAATTTGTGTCAGACTCTGCGACCCCATCGACAGCAGCACCTCAGGTTTCCCTGTCCTTTACCATCTCCCAGAGTTTGCTTGAATTCATGTCCACCGAGTCAGTGATGCTATCTAACCATCTGATCCTCTGCTACCCTCTTCTCCTTTCGTCTCCAATCTTTCCCAGCATCAGGGTCTTTACCAGTGAGTCGGATCTTAGCATCAGGTGGCCAAAGTATTGGAGCTTCAGCTTCAGCATCAGTCCTTCTAATAAATATTCAAGGTTGATCTCCTTTAGGATTAACTGGTTTGATTTCCTTGCTGCCCAAGGGACTCTCAATAGTCTTCTCCAGCAGCACAATTCAAAAGCATCAATTCTTTGGCACTCAGCCTTTTTTGTGGTCCAACTCTCACAACCATACATGACTACTGGAAAAACCATAGCTTTGACTATATATGGAGGAATAAAAGTAAGAGGGACTAAATATTTTCCATAAGAAACTGTACAAACCAGAAAATAATAGAGTAACATCTTTAAAGCTCTAGAAGGGGGGAAAAAAAACTCTCAACCTAGAGCTCTAGCCCCAGGAAAAAATGTCTTTTAAAAATAAATATTTACTTCCAACAAAAGCTGATGAACTCCACTGTCAACAGAAATGTCAACATGTGAAAGCTAATTGTGCTAAGATAAAGATATATATTGTATAGCCTAGATCAATCACAATAAAAATAAAACAAAGAGGCATATATGATAATGATAAAGAAAAGGAGAATCAAAAATATTCGATTCAAATGAGGGCAGGAAGAGAGGCTAAAAAGAACCAAAAATGATGGGACAAAACTTGTTTTTAATCACAAATTGGTTGATATATACCCATTATATGAATCATTATAATAAATTAAATGGTCTAAATACTCTAATCAAAAGGCAGAGGTTGGATAAGAATAGTAGAAGCTTATTTTACTTTTAAGAAATCTATTTTAAATATAAAAATATAGATAAAGAAAAATGTATTAAAAATATATACCAAGAAACCACTGACATGGTTACATCACTGTCAGATAAAGTAGTTTTCAGTGCAAGAAATACTCCCATGAACAAATATATGGCAATAGATTTGACAACCCAGAAGAGTTAAATTCCTAGAAACATACAACCTACCAATACTAAATCATGAATAGAAGAGCTACTGCAAAAAATAATCAACAGAAATTTCAATTAGGGTAGGGAGAGCCAAAGAGAAAGCTTTTGGGCCCTGAGATGATATCAAAGCCCAAGAAGAAGAAAGACTCCTTTCCTGGCAAGGGTTCAGCCAATGAAAGGCCAGGGATTCTTTGTTACTATGTGTGTACCAAGCTGCCTCAGTCATGTCCGACTATTTTCGACCCCATAGACTATAGCCTGCCAGGCTCCCCTGTCCATAGGATTCTCCAGGCAAGAATACTGGAGTGGGTTGCCATTTCCTTCCCAAGGAGATCTTCCCAATCCAGGGATCAAACCCACATCTCTTGCACTTCTTTCATTGGAAGGCAGGCTCTTTACTGATAGTGCCACTTGAGAAGCCTGTGCTTACTAAGGCCCTCCCAAATTCCTTTTCCTCCGTATATAAGGGTTTTCCTTCCCTTGGCATGTGGAAACTTACCCATGGCTCACCATAGTTGCAGACCCTGAATTACAATTCTCTACTGATCCCAAATAAACCCATCTTTGCTGTAAAAATATCTGGCAAACTATTTATTTTAGGTCAACATTTTGGTGGCCCATGCAAGGGCCAGAGCAACTGCTAGGGAACCTCATCAAGCAATTCCTAGGGCTTTTCCAAAATCTGCTAACGAACAAAATTCAGGCGTGTATACAAAAATCTGATAGTCAACTTCTCATGATTATTACAATCAACTTCAGAATGTGTTTTAAAGAAAAGTCTGGTCTTCCTTCAGATGATAATTTCACCTGAGGAGATTTTAACTCGGTGTTTATTAATGTGCTGAACTGGGAACTTTCACTTCTAACAAAAAGGACCAGGATATACTGGGAAACTGTCCATTTCAGATTTAGTCAATCTGGAAAACCAGCTCTCTTATACTCCAGATGAGTCACCTGGAAAGAAGCCTGCCAAAATTCTTAGTCTCCAACTCTAGAAAATGAAATGAAAACCCCTAAATGAAACCAAAACCACCTACTTTCTGCCATTATTGTAAAGAGCCAGGGCATTGAAAAATGAATTGTTATAAATTTAAGCACTTTAGGTGCCTTCAGATTCTAACCAGACTCTCCAACATTTTAATTCTCAATGTTGTGGCTCTGAGGAACAACAAGGGCTCTTCCCAATCCTCCTCTTTCACTGGTTCACAGAAACACTCCTCCAGATTGGGGGTGAACCTCTTCTGGTCCAAACTGACAGTGGAGCCATGCTCTTGGGGCTCAACCCCACTACCATAGAACAGTCCCTGCCTTAGAGGACTAAAACAGTTCAGATAGTAGGGATGTCTAATGAACTTCAAGAAGTCCTGTCTCCAAGCCTATTCCCTCTTACTTAGGTCCTTTGAGAGAGATACACACTCTTTTCTCCTTAGCTCACCTATCTCTATCCATTTATCAGGCCAAGACTTCAAAGAGAAGGATCATGCCAGAATTTTTTTCTCCCAAAAGAGGGAAATAATTCTAGAAATTGAAAGCGGTCATCAAAGTATTCCACCAGGTGAATTAAAAGACCCTGTGACATCTTTCATTTGTTCCATATCTGAACAAATAAATTTCTACTAGGGCAAATTCTAGAAACACTAATCATTTATTTCTACTGAACCAGCTATCACTTTTCTTACAGGCAAAATCTCCAACTTACACTGGCAAATTTCACAGCACACTTCTTATCAAAATTCAGGTAGACCCCTTAAGACTGCCTCCCAGAATTAAAAAAGGCCCTATAAGAAGCCCTTCAAGACATAAATCCCATAATAGTTTATAAGGCTCAAGGCCTCATCATCCCTTGTATTAACCTCTGTAACACTCATTTTATCACTTAGAAAACCTAAGGGGCAAGAATGGAGGTTTGTCTAGGACCTCGTAGCAATAAATAACACTGTTATCCTTTGACACCATGTGGTACCTAACACTCATCCATTATTAACATCCATTCTCACTTTAAGAAAATTCTTTACTGTAAATAATTTATGCCTTAATGGGGAAAAGTTACCAAAGAAAAACTGCAGTTTCAAACCCAGGTTTGATATTTAGGGCATCTGATACAAGAACAATGCCACACCTAGATCAGATAGACTTCCTAGTGTCCTAAGATTCCTAAAGTGTCAAACTGAGGACCAACTTGAGGGTTCCTCAAGCTAGCTGGTTATTACCAAAACTGGATTCTAAATTTCTCTTTTATAGCCAAATCTCTATTATAAGTTTTACTCAGCAATAACAACCCCGACCCCATTTTATGGGAAGAACTGGAAGATACAGTCTTCAAGACCTTAAAGGAGAGTTTGAAGAAACCCACCTGTCCTTGGGCATCCCAATTATCAGAGTCCCTTTTTCCTTTTTGTATATGAAAAGGCAACGAATGCCCTTGGGTCACTCACCCAGAAACAGAGGGACTACCATCAACCCACTAGGTATCATAGTCAGCAATGGACTCTGTGGCAATGGGACATCCCTTTTCCTTATTGCCACTATAGCCACTGCCCTTTTGACTAAAGCCACTAAAAAAATCACTGTGGGATCCCCTTTCACCATTTTTGTACCTCATGCTGTAGAAGCCCTCCTGAATTGTCAGCACACTCAACACTTCTCAGTTAGCTGCTTCACTCTTTGTTAACTGATCCTCACATTTATGTTATAATAGTCTTAACTTGGCTACTCTTCCCAGATGACACATGGTAAAGAAGCTGCCTGCCAATGCAGGGGACATAAGAGAAATGGGTTTGATCACTGAGTCAGGAAGATTCCCCTGGAGTAGGAAATAGCAACCCACTCCAGTATTCTTGCCTGGAAAAGCCCATGGACAGAGGAGCCTGGTGGGCTACAGTCCATGGGATCACGAAGACTTGGACACGAATAAGCTACTGAGCACACCTACCCTTCTCCCCTCTGTCACCAACAAAATACCTCAGTACTGCTTAAAGCTGATGGTTCACCTTCTGACATCTGTCATCATGGAGATCTACAGGAAATTCTACTATTTAACATTGTCTTTTCATTGTTCACTCTGGTTCTTCTTTAAAAGATGACAGTGGCAAATATTGTGCTAGGTATGCTATTGCAACGCCTTTTATATAGCTGAGTCAGCATCTTTACCTACGGCTACTTTGGCCCAAGAGTCTGTATTATACCCTCTTTCAAGGGCCTGCATTTTGGCCAAGAACAAAATTGCCAATATTAATACTGATTGTAGATGTGCTTTTGAATAGCTCATGATTTTGAAATGTTGTGGAAATAATGTGGCTTCCTTACTTCCACTGGAAACACAATTAGAAATGGCCCCTGTGCTTGGAAATTATTGAATGTAATACTTTCACCTGCCACTTGTATTATTAAAATTCCAGAGCATTCTAAACTAGACCCCATGAAAGCTAAGGTAAACCACCTTGCTGACATTTCTATAAGAAATACTGACCTTAAAGTAACCAACAGAAGCCAAACTTCTGTCACAGTCCAAAGGAATATTTCCCAAAATGATAATTTAGAAAATCTAGCCTAATAACTGGCCTTAGAAAAGGAAAAACAAGATGGGAACTTCAACAATTTTTTTATAAAAGGGAAAACCTCTGGTTTGGGCTAAATAACAACCCAGTCCTACAAGAAATTCTGAAATTCCCACTCCTACTACTATCCATGTGTTAAATCATTGATCTACTGACAAAATTAGAGGCTTCATGAACCAATATTGGTAAGGAAATATTAACAAGGCCTCAGAAAGTCCCTACCTCATTCATCCCACTTGTTCAGGGAAGCCTGTTTGTACTGCTCTCAGATATTTTTCTCCAATATTTGCATATTTTATAATTTTTTAAACTTTCTATTTTGTACTGGAGTATAGCTGATTAGCTGATTGACAATTTTGTGATAGGTTGAGGTGCACAGCAAAGTGACCCAGCCATGTGGACTGTGGCGCGTCAGGCTCGTCTGTCTATGGAATTCTCTAGGCAAGAATACCCTTCTCCAGGGGATCTTCCTGATCCAGGGATTGAACCCAGGTCTCCTGCATTGCAGGTGGATTCTTTATCATCTGAGCCACAGGGAAGCCCATACATGTACCCACAATCCCCTAAATTCCCCTTCCATCCACGCTGCCACATGACATAGAGCAGAGTTCCCTGTGCTATACAGTAGGTCCTGTTGGTTGGTTAGCTCCCAGACATTTTATACAGACAATTCAAAGTCTGGCAAATGCATTTCATACAACTCTCTCCATCTAATGGATAAAAATATGTTTTAATCATGGTCTGTGTGTTTTTCCCCCGGACTAAAGTTTTCTTTTCAGACAGGCTACGTCTTCCTCTGTGGCTAAAGTCTTTTGGAAAAGAATATCCCTACCAGGGGAACTTGTTTCCAACTTCATAATCATGTAGGAACCCATCTTATTGGCCAAGTGCTTCAAAAGTCTGCTTTTGGCCCAGTGTTACAACACTTTCACTGTGATTACCATCTCCAATCCTCTGATTTAACTGAACACACTAACAGGATCATGAAGACTCAAATGGCAAAATCTGTAGATGTACTCCCAATATCTTGGCCAAAAGCAAAACCATTGGTTCTTCTAATTCCCAAATACACCCTCTTTTGGAATTCATAAACTCTCACCCTTTGAGATGGTCACAGGATGCCCAACACACTTGTTCTTGCTTCTTTTGACTCACAGCTAATAAAAGGAGAGATACTCCAATATTTAAAACTTTGAATTGCTTCTACTGAAAATAAACATATTTTCACAGTGCACCCTCAGGAGAAAAAGACCTTAAAGCATCACATCCTGCAAACTACAGATTTCATCTATTGGAAAAACACCTCCAGAAGAACTCTTTTCAAACTCACTACAAAGGACCCTATCAAGAATTGCTAACCAAACCTTGTGCCATCAAAAATTCCAAGGAACAGACTCCTGGATTAACATGACATACTCAGAGAAAGCTCTGAAGCCTGACTAGACCTGCATATCATTTGGTAACCCAAAGTAAAGCTTTCCTGGAGTTGAAGCAGGCAACACCTGATGAGACAGCTTTCTCAAGGTTCCCAGATCATGTCTGTGGGAAGTTTACCACCAAAACTTTGATGATGTCAAAACATTTTAGATGCTCTCCAATTCAATGATAACACATGAACTTTAAATAAGAAGTGTCTGAGAGCTCTCCCTCCTCCTGACCCTCCTTGTTACTTGAATGTAACGTTTATTTGTTTCCAATCTATGTACTTTCCTTCTGACATGAGACACTATACCCAAGAAAGGTCCTTCCTGACCCTGAGGGAAGAAAGGCAGCTAAAACTAGAACTGACTCTTGACCAGCCATGCTTTCAGAGAAAGAGCTTGATCAAGAGGGGAAAATGCACAAAGTTAATTAAAAGAAAGCTCAGTTAAGTAGAGTTGGGAGACCTGAATGGAGAACTCTGTACCCTATGACTATAGCAGAGCCCAACAGGAAGATGAAAGACTTCTTTCCTGGCAAGGACTCAGACAATAAGGAGCCATAGATTCTGCTTACTACAGTTCTTCTAGCTTCCTTTTATCCCTTATAAAAGTGTTCCCCTTCTCTTGCCGTGTACAGACTTTCAAAGTGGCTTACCGAAGTTACAGACCTCTAATTGCAATTCTCTATTGGATCCTGGAAAAAAAAAAATCTTTTCTGGAGAAATAATTGGCAATCTATTTGCTTCAGGTCAACACTAGTAAGGAGATTGAATCCATAATCAGAAATTTTCCAACAAACAAAAATCTAGGACCAGATGGCTTCACAGGAAAAGTTTATCAAACATTTTTTAAAAACTAACATCAATCCTCCTCAAACTTTTCCCAAAAATAATACATGAGGAGGAAACACTTCCACCACATTCCATGAGGCCAGAATTATCCTGATACCAAAACCAGATAAGGACACCATAAGAAAATAAAAGTACAGGCCAATATCCCTGATGAACATAGATTCAAAAATCCTCAAAAAATATTAGCAAACCAAATTCAACAATACACTAAAAGGATCATACATCATGATCAACTGGGATTTATTCCAGGGCTCATTCGAAGGATGGTTCAATATCTGCAAAGCAAACAATCTGATATACCACATTAACAATATGAAGGGAAAAAAATCATACAATCATCTCGACATATCCAAAAAAAGCATGTGACAAAACCCAATATCCATTTATGATAAGATCTCTCAACAAAGAGTGTATATAGGAAACATACCTCAACATAATAAAGGCCATATATGACAAACTTATAGTTAATATTATACCCAATGATGAAAAGATGAAAGTTTTCCTCTGAGATCAGAAATAAGACAAGGATGTTCACTCTCACAAATTTTATTCAACATAGTAATGGAAGTCCTAGCTGGCACAATTAAGCCAAAGAAATAAAGGCATCCCAATTGGAAAGAAAGAAGTAAAACCATCACTGTCTGCAGATGATATGATACTACATATAGAAAATCCTAAAGATACCACCAAAAAGATATTAAAACTGATAAACAAATTAAAGTTGCAGGATACAAACTGCAGAATACAAAAAAATCTGTTGCATTTTTTACACTGATAAACTATCAGAAAGAGAAATCAAGAAAATAATCTCATTTATAATTTCATCAAGAAAAAGAAAGTACCTAGGAATAAATTTAACCAAGAAAGTTTAAGATCTATACACTAAAAGACTCTATGAAAGAAAATAAAGAAGACACAAATGAATGGAAAATATTCCAAGCTCAAGGGTTAAAGAACTAATTTTTTTAATTAATTTATTTATTTTAATTGGGGGCTAATTATTTTATAATATTGTGGTGGTTTTTGCCATACATTGACATGAATCAGCCACGGGTGTACATGTGTCCCCCATCCTGAGTCCCCCTCCCACCTCCCTTCCCATCCCATCCCTCTGGGTTGTCCCAGTGCACCAGGTTTGAGTGCCCTGTTTCATGCATCAGACTTGGACTGGTGATATATTTCACTTATGGTAATATACATGTTTCAATGTTATTCTCTCAAATCATCCCACCCTTGCCTTCTCCCACATAGTCCAAAAGTCTGTTCTTTATATCTGTGTCTCTTTTGCTGTCTCTCATATAGTGTCATCGTTACCATCTTTCTAAATTCCATATATAGAACAGACTTTTGGACTCTGTGGGAGAGGGAAAGGGTGGGATGATTTGGAAGAATGGCATTGAAACATGTATAATATCATATATGAAACGAATCGCCAGTCCAGGTTCGATGAATGATTCTGGATGCTTGGGGCTGGTGTACTGGGACGACCCAGAGGGATGGTATGGGGAGGGAGATGGGAGGGGGGTTCAGGATGGGGAACACGTGTATACTTGTGGCGGATTCATGTTGATGTATGGCAAAACCAATACAATATTGTAAAGTAATTAACCTCCAATTAAAATAAATAAATTTATATTTAAAAAATAAATAAATAAATTCCATATATATGCATTAGTATAATGTACTGGTATTTTTCTTTCTGACTTACTTCACTCTGTACAATAGGCTCCAGTTTCATCCACCTCATTAGAACTGATTCAAATGTAAAGAACTAATTCTTTAAAAGTCCATACTACAAAAAGCCATCTACAAGTTAAATGTAATCCCTATCAAAATGCCAGTGGTATTTTTCACAGAAATAGAATAAACAATCCTAAAATTTATGTGGAACAACAGAAGACCCTGAATAACCAAAGCAATCTTGAGAAAGAACAAGGCTAGAAATAAACCCACATGTATAAACTCACACAAAATTTATGGCAGAGGAGTCAAGGATATGCAATCATCTGGAGAAGCCAGTCTTTTCAATTAATGGTATTGGGAAAACCAGACAGCCATATACAAGAGGATGAAACTGGAACAGTATCTTACACCATAAATAAAAATTAACTCAAAATGGATTAAGGAATTCAACATAGGACATCATATTATAAAATTTCTAAAAGAAAACAGACAATAAGCTCCTTAACACAGGTCTTTACAATGATTTTTTAGATTTGACACCAAAAGCAAAGGCAATAAAAGTAGAAATAAACAAGTAAGATGATATAAAACTAAAAAGGTTTTGCATAGAAAAGAAAATCATCAACAAGTAAAAAGGCAACCTACTGAAAGGGAGAAAATATTAGGAAATCATACATCTGATTAGGGGCTAACATTCAAAATACATAACTCAACAATTCAATAGCAAACAATTTAGTTGAAAAATGGGCAGAGGATCTAAACAGACATTTTTTTCAAAGAAGACAGACAAATGACCAACAGACGCGGGAAAACATGCTCAACATCACTAATCACTCAGTTCAGTTCAGTTCAGTCGCTCAGTTGTGTCCGACTCTTTGCAACCCCATGAATCACAGCACGCCAGGCCTCCCTATCCATCACCAACTCCCGGAGCTCACTCAGATTCACGTCCATCGTGTCAGTGATGCCATCCAGCCATCTCATCCTCGGTCGTCCCCTTCTCCTCCTGCCCCCAATCCCTCCCAGCATCAGAGTCTTTTCCAATGAGTCAACTTTTTGCATGAGGTGGCCAAATACTGGAGTTTCAGCTTTAGCATCATTCCTTCCAAAGAAATCCCAGGGCTGATCGGGAAATGCAAATCAAAACCCCAACAAGATATTACCTTACACCTGTCAGAATGCCTATTATCAGAGAAACAAGAAATAACAAGTCTCAATGAGGATGCGGCAAAAAAAGGAACCCTATTTTTCCCACCTTTTTAGTGGGAATCTAAATTGGTGTAACCACTGTGGTAAACAGTATGGAGAGTCCTCAAAAAAAAACTAAAAATAGAATCATCATATGACTCAGCAATTCCTCAAATACCACTTCTGGGTATTTGTCCAAAGAAAATGAAAACACTAATTCAAACAGATAACACACTCATGCTCACTGAAGCACTATTTGTTTACAATAGCCAAGACACGGAAATAGCCAAGTGTTCACTGATAGTCAAATGGATAAAGAAAATGTGGTATATACATACAATGGGATATTGTTCAGTCATAAGAAAAGAAAATCTTATCATTTATTACAATATGGATGTATCTTAATGGCCTTATGTTCAATGAAATAAGACAAAAAAGACAAATACTGCATGATATCATTTATATGTGGAATTTTTTAAAAAGCTGAACTCAGAACAAATTAGTAGATGCCAGAGGCTGTGGGGGGTGCAAATAGGTGAAGGGGGTCAAAATATACATTTCCAGCAATAAAATACATAAGTCATGGGGATGTAATGTATAGCATGGTGACAATAGTTAACAATACTGCATTGTATAGCTGCCGCTGCTAAGTCGCTTCAGTCATGTCCGACTCTGTGCGACCCCATAGATGGCAGCCCACCAGGCTCCCCCGTCCCTGAGATTCTCCAGGCAAGAACACTGGAGTGGGTTGCCATTTCCTCTCCAATGCATGAAAGTGAAAAGTGAAAATGAAGTCATTCAGTTGTGTCTTACTCTTTGCAACCCCATGGAGTGCAGCCTACCAGGCTCCTCTGTCCATGGGATTTTCCAGGCAAGAGTACTAGAATGGGTTGCCATTGCCTTCTCTGGCATTGTATAGCTGAAAGTTGCTAAAAGAATATATCTTAAAGGTTTTAATCACAAGAAAAAATTTATAACTATGTATAATGACAGATATTAACTAGAATTATTGTGATCATTTTGTGATCTATATAAATATTGAATGATTATACTGTATACTTGAGGCTAATATAATGTTATATCATGAGTTTGAGTAAACTCCAGGAGTTGATGATGGACAGGGAGGCCTGGCATGCTGCAGTCCATGGGGTCGCAAAGAGTTGGACATGACTGAGTGACTGAACTGAACTGATACTTCAATTTAAACATAAGAAAATAAGTAAAAGGAAAAAACTTAACTCTGATAAAGGGCTTGTATCTACAATATGTTTTTAAGCATTTCAATTCAACAACAGACTCAAACACTGATAAAAATCAGCAAAAGATTTTAGCAGACACTTTGTCAAGTAGATACATAAGTGGAATACAAGACATCCAACATAATTATTCAACAGAAAAAGACAAATTATATCTACAATGATAAGTAAGCTATATAATCACTAGAATGACTAAAGTTAAAAAGACTGATCATGCCAAGTGATGAACTATAAAATGGAACTCCTCAGCTTTGCTGGTGGGAATGCAAAATGGTACATCCACTTGGAAAAGAGTTTGTTTCTTATAAAGTTATATCTATACTAACCATAAAACTCAGAACTCCCACTAAAGTATTTATCCAATAAAAATGAAAATATGTTAATGCCACACACTTATATGGGTGGTTTTAAATAACTTATAACCTCTCACTTCCTTTTAATATAAAAGATAAAAGGGTCTTTAGATATACATACTGAAATGCTTTAAAATGAAATTAACTTATGTCTGGTACACGCTTCAGAATAACTCCAGATAAGGACCTGTTAAGACAAAATCACCCATGGGTTTAGTATTGTTTTAATTGGATGAGATTTATCAATACATGGAGGTTCAATACACCCTCCTTTCTACATCTGTATGTTTTCTGAGAAGAAAATTAAGAGTCTGGAGGAGATTTCTGAATTACTTCTTCTTTAATGTGGAAACCAAAATAATGCCATTTAAGGTGTCCTGTACCTTTGAGGAATAAGTGCCAAGGACTATAAATGTTGAAGGAGTATTACTGTGAGTTTTTGACAGTTGAATTCCCTGCCTCAACATCTTGAAATAAAAGGGTAGGCTCAATAGGATTAGCTGAGGCTTAAAGATTTGAGAAATTATATCCATTTAACATCCACTTTCTGTCTTTAAAATCAGGACAGCCACATTTAGTGGAGAAAATACTTTTAACGTTAAGGCAGGTATGATTCTTTAACAGACTAACAACACATGCTCTGTGGACAGACTCACATAAACTAACTCTACTTTGTATTAACTATTTCATCAGAGAGTAGAAGTCCAGTTTAGTATATACAACATTCAAATCCGAGAGACACTAGCTCAAAAGGATGCAGAAGACATAATTGCAATCTTACCTAAATGGGCAGGGGCAGCTACAAGCAAAGTTCATCCAAAACAGCTCTTATCATCCAATATGGAGTTTCAAATCACCAACATCAAGAACACAGAATCATTAAGGTGGTGCCCCATTCTGCATGTTGATTACCAGGAAACCCAGAAGTCACTTCCAGCAGAATCTCAACTAAAATTGACAAAAGTCAAATTAACCAGGAAACCCAGAAGTCACTTCCAGCAGAATCTCAACTAAAATTGACAAAAGTCAAATGAAGGTGGCAGCAGGTATATGGTCATGCTCTGGAAAATGAAGATTAAATGTTCAAGGGCTTTAAATGCCATGATGATGAAGAGTCTAGAACTAACTCTAAAATAACATTGATAACTAATAATAATCCTTATTTAACTGACACAAAGATTTGGATATAACAATCACTCCCTCCTTTTTTATTGTTAAATGTATAAAAACACATACAAAACCTACACAGGTCTGGTTGGTACTCTTCCAAATGTCCATGATGGTAGACATTCAAATTTCATTAACTCTTCTGTAGTGCTATAGTACATAGAACATGCCTCAATAAATAATGAGTTTTGCACTGAATGATGGAAAAAAATGGTACTAGTTTTTCCCCTTAGCAATAGAAAATTAATCTCTACTTTCATGAAATGTATTATTTGAGACAACACCCTTTCCTTGGGTAAAACTAAGAGATTGTAATGTCCAAGTCAAAGTTGCTCTGAAAAGTAAAGACTGGGTGGGTTAGGATCTAAAATTTCTTTATAATTTACAAAATGAATTCTTTACCAGCTGAGCCACAAGGGAAGCCCAAGAATACTAGAGTGGGCAGCCTATCCTTTCTCCAGCAGATCTTTCTGACCCAGGAATTGAACCAGGGTCTTCTGCATTGTAGGCGGATTCCTTACCAACTGAGCTATCAGGGAAGTCCATAATTTATAAAATGAATAGTCAGTATTTCAAATGCAGTATTTCACTGCATAATGAGTCATGAAATTATAAGGACAGATTACCCAGTTAATTGATTCATTATCTAGGCCCTATCCCTTTATTTTTCTGGCTCTTTTATTATCCACCACTGTCTTTAATAGGGGGCTTCCCTGGTGGTTCAGATGGTAAAGAATCCACCTGCAGTGCCAGAGACCTGGGTTCGATCCCTGGGTTGGGAAGATGTCCTGGAGGAGGGTATGGCAACCCACTCCAGTATACTTGCCTGAAGAATCCCCGTGGACAGAGGAACCTGGCAGGCTACAATCCGTGGGATTGCAAAGAGTCAGATACAACCGAGCGATGGAGCACAACACACACCTTTAACAGAGAATGAACAAAGAAATGAAGAAATGAGACACAGCTATCAGCAGCTAAGAGTCACAGGTGAATGCTGGAAGATACAGGCTTATGGGCTCCATTGAGAACTAAGAATTTCCTGTCCTTGGATTTGTTTCTCATGTTTCCCAGACCCTATTATCATTCACAAGTGACAGCTGGTTGTATAAAAGAGAAAAATTAACCAAAAATATATCTGAGACAACAGAAGATACAATATTTTAAAATTATACTTTAGTTTTTAAATCCCTGGCCAAATATCCCTGCTATCAATAAAACTTTAAACTCCTGTGATTTTGTTTGAAAACTCATGACCTGCCATACCCTTGTTTTCATTATAGTTCTGAAAAAACAACTGGAGAAGGAAATGGCAGACCACTCAGTATCTTTGCCTTGAAAATCCCACAGACAGAGAAACCCGGTGGGCTGCAGCCTATGGGATTGCAAAGAGTCGGGCACAACAGAATGACTAACACAAGAAAACAATGGAAGATGTACAACAGCATTAACTGTGAGTACTGAATCTTTCTCCCCATCCATGGCTGTCCAGAGCCCAGTTACAGAAGCTTTCCTTTCAGTCCTATTAAACTCAACAAGCCAAGAGAAGTCTATACTTCTGGCAGACATTCAGGACATCATATATTATTTGGTCTTTTGCCTTAATCTTTTCTACTGTCTGACACTCTTGTAGAGGATTTAAAGGTGAAACATCTGGACAACTTCATGCACCTCTGCACTCTGCTTCATTCAGCAGCTGACCTTTTCTGTACAACTCTTCAGGCAGCTAGATGACCTTTAATATTCAGTAAATTTTCCCCCTTTTTGAAAGTTTATGTTGGATTCTTTTCTGGCACTTTCTTTCACTTTTACCTAGCTAATATATAAATGCATAAGTTTTGTGTGAATGCCTTTGAAATTCAGTTGGTAGAAAGTATCAACCAAGAACTAAATAAAATAAAACTTACCATGTTCATTTTAATTTTCCTTTATGCAAAATCTTCTCTAAGAGGAAACAGTGAGTCTTGCTGAGTAAAAACACAAGAACAAAATGGACACAGTTCTCTGTTCTAATAAAAATATTTTAAATGTGTAATAAGGCATGAGATGAGAAAAAAAATTATAACATGGGTCGCTGAACCAAATGATCAACTAAGGAGTTCTTTCTAAAGTAACAGTCAACACCCAGCATGCATTTATGGGGTTGTCAAGCAACAGGGATTTGGGCAGGATCCTTTCTGCTTAAACAAGTTAAGTTCAGTGAAGCTGGCATAAACTAAAGCCATATCAGCAGCATTCTACCATGAAGCAAATAACATTTTACAGAATTGAATTCTTGTTCAGCTGAGTTGTAGCTATGGCCTCAAATTATTGGTTGCTTTAATAAAATAACCTAAAAAAAAGTAGGAGCCATAATTGGAATTTTTTTAATTTTTATTTTAACTTTATTTTACTTTACAATACTGTATTGGTTTTGCCATACATTGACATGAATCCATCACGGGTGTACATGCGTTCCCAAACATAAACCCCCTCCCAACCTCCCACCCCATAGCATCTCTCTGGGTCATCCCCGTGCACCAGCCCCAAGCATCCTGCATCCTGCATCGTACATAGACTGGCAATTCATTTCTTACATGATAGTATACATGTTTCAATGCCATTCTCCCATCTCTTCCCGCCCTCTCCCTTGCCCCCAGAGAATTTTTAAAGAAACATACTTTTAAAATACTAGATCTGAAATTATATTTTTGTTAAACTCTGCTGAGTGTTGAGTCTTGGAATTTACAAATGAATTTATCCTTGATCTCATATCTATTATACAATTGTACAATTAGTCAGAGATTATCTTATCCCATCATTTGGATTGTTATTCTTTTTCCTCATTAGAGATTCCCAATTAGCCTTGACATATTACTTATTGATTCTCAGACAGTAAGATGTTAGAGACCAGAATTCTACCTGGTGGTAGCACTGACCATGTAAGGTCCACAGGGTAAAACCCTTTGAATGGGAATGGCCTGTAATTTCCCAGTAATTTCTTACTGCTTGAAAGGAACAAAGTAAAACTTCAACAAAACAGACCTTCCCAAAGCATTCAATATATATATCTGGGTCTCTACAGTTATCAGCCACAACACAATCAAGTTTCTCATCACATGGCCTCCTTTCTTGTGGTCACTCTACTAGACTACCATCTAGATTATCTACTTCATCTATACTTTCATCATTCCTCAGCATTCCTGTCACTCATATTACCAATTTCTCAGGCACCTATAGCTTGGCTGAGGCAGTCCCCCGAACCAGCCTTTCCAAGACATCTCTGTCACTACTCACGGTAGGCTCCATTGTTGACGGTGTATGTGCCATCATTTTTGAGAACTAAAAGCCTAAAATGACTAGGAATACAACTTGAGAGGCTTCAACTAGGTTGATCCTCACACTCTGATTGTCCATTAAAGAAACTGTAACAATATTGTAAAACAATTGTATTCCAATAAAAATAAACTAATACATAACCTTAAAAGAAAGAAAGAGATATCTACTGCCCCAACTGATGAGCATTTCATGCAAAGATGGGCACAATAAAGGACGGAAACAGTATGGACCTAACAGAAGCAGAAGAGATTAAGAAGAGGCTGTAACAATACACAGAAGAACTAAGCAAAAAAGATGTTAATGACCCAGATAACTATGATGGTGTAATCACTCACGCAGAGCCAGACATCTTGGAGTGAGAAGTCAAGTCAGCCTTAGAAAGCATCACTACAAACAAAGCTAGTGGAGGTGATGGAAATCCAGCTCAGTTATTTCAAATCCTAGAAGATGATGCTGTGAAAGTGCTGCACTCAATATGCCAGCAAATTTGGAAAACTCAGCAGTGGTCACAGATTGGAAAAGGTCAGTTTTTATTCCAATCCCAAAGAAGGGCGATGCGAAAGAATGATCAAACTTCCACACAGTTGCACTCATTTCACATCCTGGAAAGGTCATGCTCAAAATCCTTCAAGCTAGTCTTCAACAGTACGTGAACTGAGAACTTCCAGATGTTCAAGCTGGATTTAGAAAAGACAGAGGAACTGGAGATCAAATTGCCAACATCTGTTGGATCATAGAAAAAGCAAGAGAATTCCAGAAAAACAGCCACTTCTGCTTCACTGACTATGCTAAAGCCTTTGACTGTGTGGATCACAACAAACTGTGGAAAATTCTCTTAAAGAGATAGGAATGCCAGACCACCTGACTTGCCTCCTGAGAAACCTGTATGCAGGACAAGAAGCAACAGTTAGAACTAGACATGGAATATCTGGTTCCAAATTGGGAAAGAAGTACATCAAGCATATTGTTTGTGTATATTGTCACCCTGCTTATTTAACTTATATGCAGAGTACATCATTAGAAATGCTGGGCTGGATGAAGCACAAGCTGGAAGATTAAGATTGCTGGAAGAAATATCAATAACCTCAGATATGCAGATGACACCACACTTACAGTGAAGAGCAACTAAAGAGCCTCTTGATGAGGGTGAAAGACAAGAGTGAAAAAGTTGGTTTAAAACTCAACATTCAAAAAACTAAGATCATGGCATCCAGTCCCATCACTTCATGGCAAATAGATGGGAAAACAGTGGAAACAATGACAGACATTATTTTCTTGGGCTCCAAAATCACTGCAGATTGTGCCTGCAGCCATGAAATTAAAAGATGCTTGCTCCTTGGAAGAAAAGCTATGACAAAGCTAAACAGCACATTAAACAGACACATTGATTTGCCAACAAAAGTCCATATAGTCAAAGCTATGGTTTTTCCAGTAGTCATGTATGGACGTGAGAGTTGGACTGTGAAGAAGGTTGAACGCCAAAGAATTGATGCTTTTGAACTGTGGTGTTGGAGTAGACTCTTGAGAATCTCTTGGACTGCAAGGAGATCTACCCTGAATATTCACTGGAAGGACTGAGACTGAAGCTCCAATATTTTGGCAACCTGATATGAAGAGGCAACTCATTGGAAAAGACCCTGATGTTGGGAAAGATTGAAGGCAGGAGGAGAAGGGGATGACAGAGGATTAGAGGGTTGGATGGCATCACCAACTCAATGGACATGAGTTTGAGCAAGCTCGGTGAGATGGTGAAGGACATGGAAGCCTGACGTGCTGCAGTCCATGGGGTCACAAAGAGTTAGTTAGACATGACTGATGACTGAACATTAACAAAAGAGTATAATAAACATAACTTCTAATTCTCATCTTTTTGAGCTGTAGAAACTGGGTTCAAAAAGTTTATTTGCAGCTAAGTCTGATTATAACACTAGCCAGGTATTGGTAAACTTTTTCTGTAATGAGTCAGAGAGTAAATATTTTAGGCTTTATGGGCTACATATAGCATGTCACATATTATATTTTTCAACTTTTTGTTTATAAAGGTGGCGCTAGTGGTAAAGGACCCGCCTGCCAATGCTGGCCACATAAGAGATGCAGATTCGATCCCTGGCTCAGGAATATACCCTGGAGGAGGGCATGGTAACCCACTCCACTATTCTTGCCTGGAAAATTCCATGGACAGAAGAGCCTGGTGGGCCAGAGTCCATGGGGCCATAAAGAGTCAGACACAAATGAAGCAACTTATCACATTAAAAAATGTAAGAAAACATTCTTTGCTCATGGTCCATACAAAAATGGACCACCAGCTAAATTCGGCTCATGTTCTAATGTTACTACTGTATTTGAAGATCAAGGTTAAATGATATCATAAGGGTAGAGCTCTAATTCAATAGGCCTCGTGGCCTTTAAAGAAGAGGAAAGGAGGGATCTCTTGCTTTCAGATTCATATTTTGTCTTCTTTCCTTCTCTTTATCTGTCTCTGTCTCTCTTTCCCCTCCATGCATGTTTTCAAGAAAGGCTATATCAGCCCACAGCAAGATGAGACAGCTACATTCAAGTCAAGAGAAGAGGCCTTAGAATGAAAGCTCTCTCTCCAGCACCTTGATCTTAGACTTCTCAACTCTAGAATTCTAAGAAATAAGATTCTATTGTTTAAATCACTCAATCTATGGTATTTTGTTATGGCAGCCAAGCAGACTGAAATACCCAGTAATTCCACTAGAAACTGACCACATACTAGTAGGTACCCACAGCAATCATGATTCTTCATTCAGTTTGAACAGCCACCCACTCTCAACATATGTATCAGGAAATTAATGTAATAAGTTATTATTGGTTATAGTTATAAAACAGACTTGCATGCATGTGAGCTAAGTCACTTCAGTCATGTTCAACTCTTTGTGACCCTATGAACTGTAGCCCCGCCAGGCTCCTCTGTCCATGGGCATTCTCCAGGCAAGAATACTGGAGTGGGTTTCCATGCCGTCCTCCAAGGGATTTTCCAAACCCAGGGATCAAACCCACATCTCTTATGTCTTCTGCATTGGCAGATGGGGTCTTTACCATTAGCACTACATGGCAAGGCCATAAAACAGGCTTAGTAAGACCTAGATTTCTCAAGGTCACTTCCTACTTCGGATTTGAAACTTACCAAAAAAATCTAATGTTTCTACCATCTCTTAAAAATAGTATAGAGAATTCCTTATCTTATTTTTGTAGAAACAGAGATGCATTACCTACATCCCCTTTAAAGGAAAGACTTTATGCCCAGTTGTGGGAAATATAGTCAGCAGTCAGCCTCCTGGCATCAGTTCCTTCAGGATTGGCCTCAGCTGGGAAGAGATGCTTCTCTGCAGATCACACCTTTGCAGGACAATTTGTATCCAGCTGAGCAACATATATGTATTAATGTAAGGCCATTTTTCCCCCAACATGAGCAATCTTGCTGGGCTTCCCAGGTGCCTCAGCAGTAAAGAACCCTCCTACCAATGCAAGGAGATGCAGGATATGTGAGTTCAATCCCTAGATCGGGAGATCCTATCTGCAGGGCAGCAGTGGAGATGCAGACATAGAGAACAGACTTGTGACAACAGGAGTGTAAGGAGACAGTTGGATGAACGGAGATAGTAGTATTGGAAACATTTTCACTACCATATGTAAAACAGATAGCCAGTGGGAATTTGCTGTATGACTCAGAGAGCTCAAAGCCATGCTCTGTGACAACCTAGATGGGTGAGATGGAGTGGGAGGTGGAAGGGAGGTTCAAGAGAGAAGGGCCATATGCATACATGTGGTTGATTCATGATGTATGGCAGAAACCAACACAATATTGTAAAGCAATTACCCATCAATTAAAAATAAAATTTTTAAAAAACCTTGGCAACCCCACTCCAGTATTATCGCCTAGAGGATCTCAAGACAGGGGAGCCTAGAAGGCAACAGTCCATGGGGTCACAAAGAATCAGACATGACTGAGAGACTTAGCACACACACATGAAACAATCCTGCTATGTTTCCATTCCTTTCCCATTTTACACCCAAACTCCATCTCAGTGTCTGCTTCTGGAGAGTCCAACCTCTGACAGAGATTTAAACTCTATGACAACTGAGTTATTCATATGCCATACCAAATTAATGAATATCCTTTTTCCCACTGCAAACCAAAAAGATCACTTCCAACTTCACAAGTGCATTCAACTTTTTATGTTATTCCATTCAACATCTTACATTTTGAATTTTTCACAGATCAAAATTTTTGAAAAATAGTAGAAACTGTGATCTTATTCCTGTGAGTGAGATTTCTTATCCCCTTTAGAAGTCCTGTGTGAGTTTCAAGTTTATGCAAAACCCCCAATCATTCTTTGATTCCTCTAAATTATTTTAAAGATGTTTCAGTACAAAAGAGAATTATTTTAAAGATTCTTAATTGTGCCAGTGTTCCTCCAGTAACCAATTCAGTTCACTCTCTACTTATGGGCTCTTTTAGGACATAAAGGCTTTCAATGACTTGTTTAATGCAAGGCCATCGACTCACAATGAGAGAGCACCATAATAAACAGCTCTATGAACCTTATCAGTGTGTCTGCTGTAAGGATATTGTTGAGGATGCTCATCATTAAATTAAGAAGTGTCACTTTCAGGAGGCCATTCAGGAGAAATGGATTTCTTGTCTCAGCATCAAGAATTGCTGTGCCTATCTTAAGCAGTTCATTTGTTTTTATCATACATGACTCATGCAGAGCTCATCCTGTGAGAAGGTCATCTAGTACCGTGGTTAGACTGCGATAGACTGCTTCATGGCCTAGCCCTGCTGCTTATCAGCTCTACAATCTTGAATGGGTAACTTCAATTTTCTGTACCTCAGTTTCTTCATTGGTAAAATCATGATAAAAGTGGCACCCTCCTCATGGGGTGAAATCAAGAACTAAATAGTACTTGAAGCAGTCTGAGCATGGAGAAAGAATTCAGTAAGTGTTATATTACAATTTTCTTTTTTAATCCGACTACTTAAGGCTACTACTTCATGGGGTATATTTTACGTACTCTGTTCATTTCCCAATGATTCTCACACTTGATTTTTACTTTGCTTCAACTTTCTGAACTTCTTTTTAAAATGCATAATGTTCATCATCTGTTCCTAATTATGAAATAAATAAATATGCAATGTCTAAATATGACAACATGGATGGGGTTTGACAGCGCTATGCTAAGTGAGAGACAGAAGAAGACAAATACTGTATGATCTCATATGCAGAAAAAGCCAAATGCATTGAAACAAGAGTAGAAGAGTGGTTACCAGGGGTCCAAACTTGTGGTTAGAAAATGAGTAAGTTCTGGGGATCTAATGCACAGCAGTGTGCTTCTAGTCAACAACACTGTATTACATACTTCCAAGTTGCTAGGAGACTGTATCTTAAATGTTCTCACCACAAAATTAAATTATAATTAGGTGACGTAATGGAGGGGTTAGCTAAGCTACAGCAGTAATCATATCACAATATATAAACATACCAAATCAATACACTCTACAACACATTAAACTTACACAATGTCATGGCGTCAATTATATCTCAATTTAAAGAACTATATATAGCATAGGAAGTGACCACGACTGCAACATAAGTTGTTCCTGACTCTACTCTGCCTCACAAAAAGAACTAACATCTACGTAAGAACAAGAACAAGACCCTACTGAGAGAATCTTCGAGCAGGGGGTTAAGCTGAAGAAGCCCTGCCCGTCACAGACAAGGACAGACTGCACTAGAAGGCGAGAGACCAGGCTACACGTTCCCTGCGTTGCTGCTCCTCCCCCAGGACAACACGGGACCAACTGAGCCTCTGGCTCCTGCAGTGGACAAACAGAACCCAGGGGGAGCAATAGTCTTCCCCCAGCATTCTGGGTCACTTCTTGGAAACCCTTACTCTGGTCTCCCCCATGGGGATTGCAGGGGAATCTGCAGGGCCCAGATACTGGGAATGTGACTGTGACAAAAGGGAAGACGATGGGCTTGCAACAATCAACACATGGAACATGGCAGATCAGGTTCACACCTGCAATGCCCAAGCAGTAATCCAAACCAGTGGCTTTGTTCACCTGCAGAACCAAGTTGGGGTGCAGTCTGACCAGAGGACACAGTGGAGTCCAGATCTCTCCAATTCAGATTCTCAAATGAGTTTTGTTGACCCTGGAGCCGGTTTGTCCACACTGAAGCAAGGTGCTGAGTCACAGCCCCATCCACTGTGGACAGTGCCTTCCAGCCGCTACTGACCAGAGGACTGCTGACAACTCCTGGGAGCTGGGAAGCCCACCAGCACTCAAGCCAAGAGGCAGTCAGGCAGGGCTGGTGGCCTCCTGAGCAAAGCTATACCAGGCACGGAGGCGTCCAGTGCTGCACACAAGCAGGGAGATTAATTCATAGCCAAGGCTGAGTGTAGCTCCAGGCTCTTCCTAACAGGAGGGATTGTTTGGGAAACTGAGAGGAGCCTGGAGTGGCCCCTCCCCACGCCTCTCAAGTGCAGGCAAGAAGACTGAGACTAAGCCCTACCTGCTGTGGAGAGTGTCTTCAGGCCCCATCTGACCGAAAGAACAGGCAACAACTCCTAGAAGCTGAGCGGCCCTTTCAGGCCAAGAGAATGACAGAGTCAGGAATCTGCACAGCAAAACCAGTGGCCCTGTTTAGCCCGAGTACTGGTGGTGCAGGGCAGCTTGAGTTAAGACAGCAAACAAAAGTTTTACCAGTTTTCGGGCTGCTTCTCCTGCTAGGCCAGGCAGAGAGTCTAATGTGTTGTCCTGCTTGTTGCTAAATACAGCCTTCAGCCTGCCCAAGCAGGGAACTGAACCAGGGCACACGGGAAACCGTGTGGCCCGTCTCACAGCCCCGCTTACGGTGGCGCCTGACCAGAGCACACAGCGCATGCTCCCCTCAGTTGCAGAGCAAACCTCGCCTGACCCGGAAGCCACTGCACACTCGGGCCTGACCTGGGCCCCCAGACAGGGAGCTGCATAGGCCCTAGGCATGGCCTGCCACCCTGCCAACGCAGAAATACTAACTCACAGGACATCTACCACTGAATATAGTGCCCAGGCCTGACTAGTAGGAAATCTGACCAGAGAATTTAGGCAACCGTGGAACCTGTTCTACAGCCTCACTTGGGTAGGAAACCAAGCCTACCCAGGGTTCACACCTCCCCTCCCCCCAACCTCAGAGCTCTAATGGAAGCCTCATCCCAAAACAGAGCATAAAAGCAGACCCCACTGACCCAGAGACATTACCAGCAGACACACCCAGAAATCCAAACTGAGCTGGCTGGTAAGGAACTACATCTTCCAAAGCAAACCTGTAAACTCTAGAGCAGGAACCTCATTGCTCAAATGTGCAGATATCAATAAAAGAATCAAAGATGACAAAAAATTAGGTAAATATGACATGACCAAAGAAAGCTAATAAAACTCCAATAACTGACCCAAAAGACATGGGCATCTATGAACTGTCAGACAAAAATTTCAGAATAATTCTCTTAAGGGAGCTTAGTGAATTACAAGAAAACATAGACAACTAAACAAAATTAGAAAAACAATGCATGAACAACAGAGAAGTGTGAAAAGAAAACCATCAAAAAAGAAAATATAGGAGAAAACCTCCTTGACATGGGTCAAGAAGCTTTTAATGTGATGCTTTTTTAATATGACACGTAAAACAGAAGCAACAAAATAAATAAGTGGACTGCATCAAACTCAAAAGCTTCTGCATAGCAAAAGAAATCATCAGCAAAGTGAAAAGACAACCAACTGAATGGGAAAAAAGTCTTCTCAAACCATACATCTGATAAGGGGTTAATATTCAAAACATAAAGAACTCATACAACTCAATGGCAAGTAATAATCCAGTTTAAAAATGGGCAAAGGACATTTGGGAATAGACATTTTTCCAGAGAAGATATCTGAAAGGCCAACAGGAACATTAAAAGATGCTCAACATCACTAGTCATGAGAAAAATGCAAATTAAAACCACCAGTTATCACCTCTTATCTTTAATACAGTCATTATCAAAAAGCTAAGAGATAAATGCTGGCATGGATGTGGAAAAAAGGGAACATTTGTGCACTCCTGGTGAGACTGTAAACTGGCACAACCACTATGAAAAACAGTATGAAGGACCTTCAAAACAATTCAAAATAAAACCACTACAAGATCCAGCAATTCTACTTCCTGGAAACACATCCAAAGGAAATGAAAACATTAACTATATAAGAGACCTGCCATCTCATGTTTATAGCAGCACTGTTTACAATAGCCAAGACATGGAAACAACACAAGTGCCCATCAGTAGATGAATGGGTAAAGAAGTTGTGGCATACAATACAATAAAATATTATCCAGCCATAAAGATCAGGGAAAGTCTCTCATTTGTAACAACATGGAAGTACTTTGAAGGCATTATGCTAAGTGAAATGAGTCAAAGACAAATACTCTATGATCTCATTTATATATGAAATATAATAAAACAAAAACAATGTCATAGAAAAAGAGATTAGACTTGGGGTTTCCCTAGGTGAGGGAAAGGGTGAGGGGGAATTGGAGGAAGGTGGTCAACAGGTACAACCTGCCAGTTATAAGAAAAATAAGTACTAGAGATACAATGTAAAACACGGTGACTACAGCTGACCCTGCTCTGTGATACAATATACAGGAAAGTTGAGCTGACCCTGCTCTATGATACAATATATAGGAAAATTGTTAAGAGTAAATCCTAAAAGTTCTCATCACAAGGAAAACTTTTTCCTTTATTCTTCTTTCCGTTCTTTTATTGTATCTATATAAGAATACTAATGCTAGCTAAATCTATTATGCTTACCATTTCACAATATATGTAAATCAAACCATCATTCTGTATGCCTTAAACTTATATAGTCATGTATATCAATTACTTTTCAATAAAACTGGACAAAAATAACAGAATAAAATTTTAAAACATAAATCTACAATATTAATTACTAATGATAAATACCATTTATTGAACACTTATTATATCAGCTAATTTAACCTTCCTAAAAACCTTATTGCCATTTACTTGATTTTACACATGAGGAAACTAAGACCTTTGAACCCAGAACATCACCGCTGGAAAGTGGAATTTTTTAATTAATTTTTATTGGAGTATAGTTGCTTTACAATGCGGTGTTAGTTTCTGCTGTACAGCAAAGTGAATCAGCTATATGTATACACATATTCCCTCTCTTTTGGATTTCTTTCCCATTTAGGTCACCACAGAGCAGTGAGTAGACTTTCCATTAGTTATCCATTTCATACATAGGTGTATGTATCAATCCCAATCCATCTCCCTGCATTCTCCCCGACATTTGTTCTCTACGTCTGTGTCTCTATTTGTGCTTTGAAAATAAGTTCACATGTATCATTTTTCTAGATTCCACCCATAAGCAATTTCTTTTTGAATTATGGTTTTCTCCATGTATATGCCTAGGAGTGGAAAGTGGAATTTAAACTCATATCTGGAGATAATGGGAAGATGGCGGAGGAATAGGATGGGGAGACCATTTCTCCCTCACAAATTCCTCAAAAGAACATTTCAACGCTGAGCAAACTCCACAAAAAAACTTCTGAATGCTGGCAGAGGACATCAGACACCCAGAAAATCAGATCATTGCCTTGAAAAATAGGTAGGGAAAAAATATAAAAGACGAAAAAAGAGACAAAGGAGGTGGGGAGGGAGCTCCATCCCAGGTAGGGAAACCCATCCCGGGAAAGGAACTTTAAGAAGAGAGGTTTCCAAACACCAGGAAACACTCTCCCTGCCGAGTCTGTGGCGAGCCTTGGAAGCATAGAGGGCAACATAACAGGAAGGATAAATAAATGAATAATTAAAACCAACAGATTACAAACCCAACAGTAACTTCCCCAGCGGAAAAGCAGCACAGACACCTGCATCCGCCAGTAGCAAGTGGGGGCAGGGCAGGGATGAGCGGGAGGCACGGGCTGCAGGGCTTTGTAAGAATGGGGCAGGAACGCCCAGCATGTAACCAGAACAAACTAATTTGGGCTAGTAAACCACACTGGGGGATAGCTAACCACGGGAAAAGCTCGAACATAAGACACCGCCAGGACCATGCACAAAACAAAGGACAGAACAGAAATAGCTGACTGCAGACCATCCCCTGCCAGGGACAGGCAGCCAGAGCCATAAGGGCTGGAAAGGGACAATCGCAGCCCCAGAGAGACTTTCTTACCAAATGGCAAGCAGGCTTCTTTGCTAAAACTTCTGGGGGTGCTGGTCAGTCATCATCTGCCTCACAAGGGGCGCCAGCGGTACACCCAGAAAACTGAGCAGCAGAGGCGAGAAACGTGACAAGTCGCAGAGACTGCATTCGCCAAACACCTGAGACACTCTGACCCAGGAAGGGCACGAAACGCAGTCCCAAACCAATCTGCGCCTCTGGGGGATACCTGAGAGCCGAACCCGAGCGGCTTAGACCGGGGAAGGGCACGCAGCCTAGGGCCGGCCTCAGACGGTTCCTGGCAGAGCAACGTAGAGCCCGAGCGGTTTGTGCACCGCAAGCAGGGGCAGACCCAGCGGGGCTGAGACACTGCGTACACACGACAGTGTTATTTGTGTGCAGCATCCCTCCCTCCCCACAGCGCGATTGAACAAGTGAGCCAAAAAAAAAAGGGGGTCCACCACCGCCCCCCGCCCCATGCCAGGACAGAAACCAGACACGGAAGAGACCAGCAAACAGAAGTTAAACAGAGGGAACCGCCTTAAAGTGACCCCACACGGCCCACAATTCCAGAGAAAGGGCCAGATATATCTTTACTATTTTTACAATCATTACCCCCCTTTTTTTTTCCTCCCTTTTTTTTCTAACTTTTTAAAATTGATAAGCCCTCTATTTCTCTTTTAATTTTTATTTCTGAAACTATTTCTCTTCAAAAAAAAAAAACCCTACTTTTTAAAGCAAACACCATATATAGTCTTTGTGAGGTTGTTGATGGGTTTTTTTTTAATAATTCTTGTGGCTTTGTTTTTGTTTGTTCGTTTGTTTGTCTGTTTTATTGTTTTTTTTTAATCTTTTTTCCTTCTTCATTTCATTAATATTGTATTTTTGAAAATCCAACCTCTACTCTAGATTTTTAATCTTCACTTTTTAGTTCTTGTTGTCAATTTTGTACATTTAAAAACCCAAACCTCACTACCCAGTTTTACTTGAGAGCGAGATTACTGGCTTGACCACTCTCTCCTCCTTTGGACTCTCCTTTTCTCCACCAGGTGGCCTCTATCTCTTCCCTCCCCCTTCTCTTCTCTATCTAACTCTGTGAATCTCTGAATGTTCCAGATGGTGGAGAAAACTTAGGGAACTGACTATGGGCTGGATCTGTCTCTCTCCTTTTCATTTCCCTCTTTTATCCTCCTGGCCACCCCTGTCTACTTCTTCCCTCTCCTCTTCCCTGTATAACTCCATGAACATGTATGAGCAGGCCAGACTGTGGAGCGCACATAAGGAAGTGGTTACTGGCTAGCTTGCTCTCTCCTCTTTTGATCCCACCTCATCTTATTCCAGTCTCCTCTAACTACCCCCTCCCTCTTCTCTTCTCTATATAACTCAGTGAACCTCTCTGGGTGTCCCTCAGTGTGGAGAATCTTTTCATCTTTAACCTAGATGTTTTTTCATCAGTGCTGTATAGATGGAGAAGTCTAGAGGCTACTGTAAAAATAAAACTGAAAACCAGAAGCAGGAGGCTTAAGTCCAAAGCCTGAGAACATCAGAGAACTCCTGAATCCAGGGAACATTAACCAATAGGAGCTCATCAATCGCCTCCATACCTACACTAAAACCAAGCCCCACCCAAGGGCCAAAAAGCTCCAGAGCAAGATATACCACGCAAATTCTCCAGCAACACAGGAACACACCCCTGAGCTTCAATATTCAGGCAGCTCAAAATTACTCCAAAACCATTGACATCTCACAACCCACTGGTGGTCTCTCCAGTGCACTCCAGAGAGAAGAAACCCAGCTCCACCCACCAGAACTCCAACACAAGCCTCCCCAACCAGGAAATCTTGACAAGCCACTGATGCAACCCTACCCACAGTGAGGAAGCTCCATAATAAAGAAAACTCCACAAATTCCCAGAATATAGAAAGGCCACCCCAAAAGCAGCAATATAACCAATATGAAGAGACAGAGTAATACTCAGCAGGTAAAGGAACAGGAGAAGAGCCCATCAAACCAAACAAAAGAGGAAGAGATAGGGAATCTACCTGAGAGAGAATTCCGAATATTGATAGTGAAAATGATCCAAAAACTGGAAATCAAAATGGAAGCACAGATAAGTAGCCTGGAGACAAGGATTGAGAAGATGCAAGAAAGGGTTAATAAGGACCTAGAAGAAATAAAAAAGAGTCAATATATAATGAATAATGCAATAAATGAGATCAGAAACACTCTGGAGGCAACAAATAGTAGAATAACAGAGGCAGAAGATAGGATCAGTGAAATAGAAGATAGAATGGTAGAAATAAATGAATCAGAAAGGAAAAAAGAAAAA
>SJYQ01003218.1:102176-187438 GCA_006410935.1 Redunca redunca
ACAGTATACTAACACATATATATGGAATTTAGAAAGATGGTGATGATGATCCTGTATGCGAGACAACAAAAGAGACTCAGATCTATAGAGTGAACTTTTGGACTCTGGGGGAGAGAGAGAGGGTGGCATGAGATGGGAGAATGGCATTGAAACATGTATACTATCATGTAAGAAACGAATCCCCAGTCTATGTCCAATGCAGGATGCAGGATGCTTGGGGCTGGTGCATGGGGAGGACCCAGAGAGATGTTATGGGGTGGAAGGTGGGAGGGGATTCATGTTTGGGAACGCATGTACACTCGTGGTGAATTCATGTCAATGTTTGGCAAAACCAATACAGTATTGTAAAGTAAACTAAAGTTAAAATAAAAATTAAAAAATAAATAAACTCATATCTGATTTACAACTTCACCAACATGAGATAACATGAGATAACCACTAGATGTATTTCCATACATTTTCTTCACCTATAGATGTTCTTTGTATATGTTTGTGTATGTGTATTTTAATGGAGGTACTCTATGTAATTGCATATTTATTTAATTTTCCACATGTCATGCAAAGAGTTGACTCATTGGAAAAGACTCTGATGCTGGGAGGGATCGGGGGCAGGAGGAAAAGGGGACAACAGAGGATGATATGGCTGGATGGCATCACTGACTCGATGGACGTTGAGTTTGGGTGAACTCCGGGAGTTGGTGATGGACAGGGAGGCCTGGCGTGCTGCGATTCATGGGGTCACAAGAAGTCGGACACGACTGAGCAACTAAATTGAACTGAACTGAATTAGTACTCAAAATAGAAGTTTTAATAGCTACATAATATTTTACCTTTCATTTATACCAAAATGTACTTAAGCTAATTATTCTGTTGTTTTTGTCAATTTTTAACGTACAGCATTAACATATATTCTCACAAAGTGAAGTCGCTCAGTCGTGTCCGACTCTTTGCGACCTGTGGACTCTAGCCCACCAAGCTCCTCCATCCATGGGATTCTCCAGGCAAGAATACTGGAGTGGGTTGCCATTTCCTTCTCCAATCGAGTTGAATGATATCTCCAATTACTTACCTAGTAAAATCTTAGATGTGAAATTACTGAGTTATTCATATTTTCAAAATGTCTTCAGAAACGTTGATTACTTTATTCTTGAACGAACGTACAAAGAGAGTATAATGTCTAAGGTCAAAATTAAAAGAAATATTTGGGGGACTTCCCTGGTGGTCCAATGGTTAAGAATCCGATTGCCAATGGAGGGCACATGGGTTCAATTCCTGGTCCAGGAAGCTCCCACACGCCATAGGACAGCTAAGCCCAGGCACCACAACAACTGAACCTGTGCTCTAGAGCCTGAGCGTCGCAACTACTGAAGCCCACACACCTAGGGCCCGTGCTCCACGACAAGAGCAGCCACTGTAACGAAAAGCAAGAGCACCACAACAAAGAGTAGGCCCAGCTTGCTGCACTAGAGGAAGCCTGCAGGCAGCCACGAAGACCCAGCACAGCCAAAAATAAAAATAAATACATAAGTAAGTACATATTTTACGATGGGATGAGATGGGAGAATGGCATTGAAACATGTATACTATCAAGTACAGGTAATCTTATTTGTGATAATGTTTTGATTTACAATAAACAGGTACTAGTTTAAAAAAAATAAATAAAAGTTGTAAAATATAAAAAAAATAAATAAATAAACTCTATTGGATTTTTATTAAAATTGCATTATCCTGACAGAGGGAAGAAATACCTTTTCCATCGAGACTATGATCTGCCCCACCATTTACTCACATCTTCTTTTGCAATTCAGTAAAGTTTTAGTTTTCCTTCATATAGATCTTATGCCTTGGAGGTAAAATTTATTTTGAGATATTTTAAAGTTTTTGTTGTTACTATGGAAGTGATCACTTTTTTGTTATATTTTATACATATTTTCTACTATATAAAGGAGAACTTTTTAGTTATGGTCTTATTCTTATTAACATTGGTAACAAAATCTTATATCTTACATTAGTACTATTCACTGTTTAATTGATTTTCTTGGATGTTCTAGGTGCCCGTCTGAAGACTAGTAGAGAAGCAAATGTTAGCAGCCAGGTGAAAATTTATACACGTCTATCCTCCCCCTTCCCTTGGACTTGGCTTGTTCACAGTTCCCTAGAGCAGGGGTAGACCAAATGGAAGGGGAAGGTGCAGTCAGCCTCAGTACAGAGAAGCATTTTATCACTGTCAGTGTTTACAACTGCAGGCACACAGCAATAACAAAAGGCTTATTCCCTGCACCCTGCACAAACCTCTCCCACCGCAGCCCCAAAGGGCATCACAGCTCTAGTGGGGTCTGAGGGGGCTTCACACAGGAGCACACCACTAGATCATTCTGAGTTCTCCTAGGAAAGAGGAGAGCTCTTTGTGGCCAACAATGGATAAGGGCATAATGAACTCAGGAACTGACCCTAATATTTTTCAAATGCAAAAATCTATTCGTAAGGTCTTCTAGTCTTTAAAAAGTGTAAGTCAGAAAGAAGGATCATGGGTGTCAACCTTACTTAAGACCAATAGTAGGATATTGTTCATACAATTTTTATTTTTATCTACTATCAAATGGCAACCCACTCCAGTATTCTTGCCTGGAGAATCCCGTGGATGGAGGAGCTTGGTGGGCTACAGTCCACGGGTAGCAAAGAGTCGGACATGACTGAGCGACTTCACTTTCACTTTCACTTTTGTTTCATAAACCACATATACCGTAAGTTTTGGATTCTCTGTTTTCTCTGGGTATGGATTTTCCTTAAACGCCAGGTATTGTATTTCTGCTTTCATGCCCTCTGTCTGAAGAAACCCTAAAGCACACCACCCCACAAAAATGCCAGACCCCAAGCCAGAGAGCACTGCCCAAGAGTCAGGAGAGCGGGGCACCAGCTCCTGCTCTGCTGCTTCCACCTTGACCTACTACCTTGGGGAAATCACTTGATGTCTCAATTTTGCTTTTCATCCTTAAAGGGGAAAATTCAAGTAAGTCTATGATAAACAAAAATCCAGATGGGCAACTTAAAGCTTCTTGAAGGCATATCACCCAGCTTGTAGTTTACTCATGTTTTTCCTTCTTTTCTGCTCACTATGAACCATGACATTTGTTAAAACCCAGTCACAAAAGATAAAGCCCTGAGAAGCAGACCATGAAACTTAAGACTCCCTTATCTCTTTCTGTTTGAGTGTCTCATCACACACTCCTGCCGCTTGCAGGCTTCTGGACTGCTCTGTGTGACACGAAGAAGCCCAGCGCTTGCTGTGCTCTCCTTCACAGCTATGACAGCAATAATACAGCCAAAGGCTTGTTTTCTACACTGGGAAATGCATGTGGCATAAGTAGGAAATTAAATCTAAACATTTTAAATATATTTGTTTATAATAATTAAAGCTTAAAATAAATTCACAGAAAAACTAATCTACACTGGATGACCAAAAAGAAAAAACAAGAACAACATTCCCATTTCTTCACAACCTGCTATGATATTTAAACTCACCTGCACAGCTTTCCTGCCTTAGAAAATACAAAACAGCTAGGTCTCCTCATTGGGTTGTATGTTACACATCCTTCATGAATTATAGGAAGGGCATATTAATACCATGATCAGAAAAAGAATCATCCATGTCAAGATGTGAAAATACTTTGTGGCTATTTTCTTCCACATGCAACCCTTCCTGGAGAAATCTTTGCAAATGACAATATGGCTATGCATTTTGAAAGTTTACTTACACATTGTCTTATAAAAATTATTTTATTTCACTACTATTTTTATCTAATTAAGTCAGTTAACTTCCTGTTCTTTTACACAGTGATTAAAACTTTGAAGCCACATGTTATTATAAAAAGTGAAGGGAAGACAAAGCTGCCAGTCTGTGTGACCTGCCTGGGCCCTGCCCTCTTCCTCTTATAAGGCAGTAATGAAGACCTTCTGTGTCCAAACCCTCTTCCCATGAAACACTGGACAACTTGCTTATCCTCTCTGTGCCTCTGATCTATGAAAAGAAGACAATAAATGTATTGATCTCACACGGTGGTAGTAAAAACTTAAGGTCAGTAAAACTCTTGGCACTGGGTCTAGTATATTAAGAGCATTATAAAAGCATTTTTGATGTTATCCTCATTGGTTTCACACCCCAGGAGATACAGCTTCTTTAATTTCTCAAATATGCTGAGTGTTCTCTTGACCCTAGGACTCTATAGGGAGACTTTCTTTCATAGCACTTACTGTATTAAACATTCATACACAGACTTGTGTGTCTACTTCCTCTATATATCCACCTTCCCCCCAGGGGTAATTTCCATGAGGTCAGGAAGTTTCTCACTGCATACCTGGAATCCATGTCAGTGTTCACAATGGATGCACAATAGATGCGTGTTAAACACTGAGCAAATAAATAATAACCCAAGAGAAGAAAAGACACCTTAACAAATTTTTTTTTAAAAACTGGGTTTAAGTCTCCATGGTTCCAGTCTGCTCCTTATCTGCTCCTTATCATCACAACATCAAAATCTCAAATAGCTAAACTTTAGAGGTATGTCTTTACATATTTCCTTTCAAAATGCTTCAGAAACCACAATACACAAGTTAAACCCATCTTTTAGAGAACTATATAAATGTTTGATAGGATCTCTGAGATTACTTCATTTATTTCTTCTATGGAATTGTAAATATTATGAATGAAAATCTAATCAAATTGAACCAGTCAGTAGTAAATACAATGTTCCCAAAATAAAACCCAGCAGGTGATGCAGGACTTTGAAATTCAATGTCTATCCCATTAGGAAGTATAGAGAAAGTTGCCACAAGCTCAGTGTACAATAATGATACTGTTATTTCAGTTTAAGAAATGCAGTTTGTAAAGAGGATATACGTGCAGAGAAGAAATGATGTTCTGAGGGGAGTATTAGATTTTTCACATTACTGGTATATTACTATTTTCCTGTAAGGAACTAGTGCCCCCAGAAGGCAATGATCAGATGGCCAAGATTATAAAAAGCATTGTGAACCTCCTTGGGAGGTTTATACAGCAATATTATTCAAATCATCGTTTGAAATAAATTCAAAAGGTTTTATAAACTTTCAGGCTACAAAGAAAGCAAGTAAGTTTGGTAAAGGCTCTGTCTGAAGTTGAGTTAGCAACTTCAAGGTGCATCTCCACACCTTACTTTATTCAAGTCATTCAAATATACAACCTAGTTATGCCTTTTCAAAACTTACCTTAGGACCAAGCTACTCAAAGTGCGGTCTGCAGACCAGCAGCATCGGTATCACGTGGGAGCTTGTTAGAAATGCAGACTGCTACTGCTGCTGCTAAGTCACTTCAGTCGTGTCCAACTCTGTGTGACCCCATAGACGGCAGCACACCAGGCTCCCCCGTCCCTGGGATTCTCCAGACAAGAACACTGGAGTGGGTTGCCAAGAAATGCAGACTAGAAGACCACAACTGATGTAATGAATCAAAATCTGCAGTTTAAAAGACCCCTGGGTGATTTGTATGCACATTAGATTCTGAAAAGCACTACTGTAAGTATTTTTACTAAAAGCAATGAGAATCAGAGAATTTCAGTGCAAAGAATAAAAGAAAATACCTATTTAAAAAAAAAAGGTTTATTTGTTAAAGTTCAGGAGATGGTGATCCAGCTGGAGTCAGAAAGCCTTAACTTTCAGCTCTGCCATTCACTGCTGTGCCCATCAGCACTCCTCCCCAGCTCACATGCTCTGGACCCTCTTTAACTGCAGTCTTTGCTGTGACAATTGGCATTGGACATACCTGATCACACCTCACCCCAGCTACTCCAGGGAGCTATCACTGTCCATCCCGGGCTTCTCTGCTGCCCCCAAGAGAGACACCTCTGAGGACTGAGTCAATCATTCTGAAATGTCTACACCCACTGAGGTGAGAATTCTCCCTGCGTGGGGCAACCCTTGACCAACCCTGTGAAGTGAAGTGAAGTCACTCAGTCGTGTCCGACTCTTTGTGACCCCATAGACTGTAGCCTACCAGGCTTTTCTGTCCATGGGATTTTCCAGGCAATAGTACTGGAGTGGATCGCCATTTCCTGCTCCAGGGGATCTTCCCAAACCAGGGCTCAAACCCAGGTCTCCCACATTGTAGACAGACGCTTTACCATCTGAGCCACCAGTGAAGTCAGCCTGCAATGCAGGAGACCTGGGTTCGATTTCTGGGTCAGGAAGATCCCCTGGAGAAGGAAATGGCAATCCACTCCAGCACTCTTGCCTGGAAAATCCCATGGACAGAGGAGCCTCATAGGCTACAGTCCATGGGGTCGCAAAGTCCATGGTGACCAACCCTAAGAGAGCTGTAATCAGCTCTCAGGTGGATGAGAGCTCCCAGCGGGACAGCCCCAGTGGCCAGCGATAATGACTAGCTGCTTCTAGGGGCTGAGGCTTTCTTCTAACCAACAGACTTTATACACAGGTGATGGGATATCACTCTTGTGATTAAATCACATTATACAGGACTCCATTCTGCTTACAGACTTGCTCCATGGATCCTCCTTAGTTAGCTGGCTCTGGAGAAGTAAGTAGCCCACATGTTGGGAGGCCCACATGGCAAGGAGCTGAGAACTGAACATGGTCTCTGGTCCGACAGCCAGCAAGAAGACAGTGTCCTCAGTCACAGAGCATAGGAAATAAATTTTAGCAACAACCAAGTAAGCCTGAGAACTAATTCAAATCCAGCTGAGCCTCTAGGCAAGAATGCAGCCAAACCTTCAACTTGATTGCAGCCATGTGAGACCCTGAGCAGAGGACCCACCTCCCCAAAAACAGAAACTGAGATAATAAATGTGTGTTGTTTTATGGCTGTAAGTGCATCATAATTCCTTCTGCAGCCACAGAAAACTAATACAGGCAGGCCTCATTCACTGCACTTTGCTTTATCGTCCTGCACAGATACTGCAGTTCTTACAGCAAGGTTGATGGCAACCCTGCATTGTCAGATGATGGTTAGCATTTTTCAGTTGAATGATATATGTACATATACAGCCACTCTGTAGTGTAAATGTAACTCTTACATGCACTGGGAAACAAATACAAAATTGGCTGACTTGCTTTATTGCAATATTTACTTTTTTGCAGTGGTCTGAAACCTAACCCACAATAAATTCGAGGTCTGCCTGTACTCCCTCCATTAGACTGCAGGCTCCATGAGGTTAGAGACTGTGTCTGAAATAGTCAATGCCTAATAGAGTATGTGACACATAACATTTGTTCAATAAATATGCTATATGTTTTAAACATATATCTGTGGGTTTCCTGAAATAGAATTTACAGTATTTATATCTAAAAGTATATCCTGCTGCCATTAGTACAGTGCTGGAGGCAAAAACCATATAGTAAATCTCCATTATCAGGATGTATGTATACATATTATAACACAGACAATATGCAATTAAAAAATAAATCCAGAAATAATTTTTACTTCCAGTAAAAGTGTCTGACAAATATTTTTCCCAATGTTTTGTCTTTGGAATTTTATGCTCCAAGGTCCAATCTCACTGTTGGCTGCAGTCCTCATGCCAGCAAGCCATGTAACTTCCCAGCCCCAAGACCAAAGAAAGTGTGGGGAGACAGCCAACAGAGGGAATCTTACAAGTCCTCATCAAAGTCCTGGAGTGACACTCCACTGTGGACAGAAGACAGCAGCATTCACCAAGGGCAGGGAACAGTGTGGAAAGGTTACCTGCTGGGGTCCAGCCCCAGTGGATCCAGGGTAATTCGAAGCGGGGACAGAGTCAGCAAGGAGAGACTTATTTATTTAGAAATATAAAGAGAGATTAGGAAGGAATAGTGTAGTAGGAAAATTAGTGGAGAAAAGAGGCTGAATAACTTGGTTTACATGGAAAACCAATAAAACTCTGAGACAAAGAGTTTGCAACGTCTACGTAGGCCACCGGCTCCCACTTGAATAGTGGAGGATGCCCTGCCTTGGGCTCCCTCTCACGTGGGTCTTAGAAGCCAGGGCAAATAAGTAGACACAGTGAGCCTCCATGCTCCAGATGGGAATTCAGCTGGAAAAGGGAGAAAAGAACGACATGGGGAAGCCAAGCATCGGTGCCAGACCCACAACTTTATTTTCAAAAGCAGCTTATATACCCCAAGTTGTACATAAAGAAATAATGGAATATGCAGAGTTATACAGCAGCAGCAGTCTTGACCCTTATTGAGACCAGGCTTTCTTTTTGCATACCTTCCCGTATACAAAAGGTCTTAGGTGGTTTTACATCATCTTCTGACCAGGGGGCCTGTTAACATTTTTATGGCTCTTTTCTTAGATAAATGTCTATCAACCAGAAAACTCCTTTTCCCTTGAAGTGTTTTTTCTTAATCTGCATCACCCTCAAAATACTAAATAAAGTTACATTCCTATAGAACAAAGCTGCAATGGGTTATAACAAAGAAAGTACTTAAAGATCTAGTGTTGCTAATACCAGGGCTACCACATGTTTTTTCTTACATACCAACTATAAAGATATGAATATTTGGCAGCAAATATTGGCTCAACAAATGAAACCCTTAATCAGTCCTATTCTAATGATTTTGACTCCTCGGAAGCCCCTACATTCCTAGGATGTTTTAAGCTTCCTGTGCCTCTCGCGGTCGGGAGGCCTCAAACAATCACATGCGCAGCTGTAAGAGTCCGGCAGGCAGGCTAGAAAGCCATCAGAGGGGTTTCGGGATTGAAACACTCTTATTATGTCCAAGAGACTTATTATCTAAAAGCTCTAAATTAACTTTTTCCAGAAAAAGGTGGTGGGGGAACAGCCCCCTGTTAATGTCAGAAGAGTAGGTGGAAAGCATAACACAGTAAAGCAGGCAGACTCTGGTTTGGGGGGAGATAATCGAGAAAATCCAAGGGACCCCTGAGGCTTGATCCCGCCTTTGCGTAATGTCAAGCCTCCTTCCTCATGACCTTTGCCACAGGCAGGATTCCTCACACTGGCTCCCGGCAGTTACCAGTTACAGGGGGAACTGGGGGATTGATGTTAGGTTGGCTCATCACTTATCAGGGAAACCAGTAGCTGGGGCAGGGGACAAGCACATTGGCAGTCACTGAGTAAGCCCTAAAATTAAGAGGACTGGAAAGTCCTGTGAGTAGAGTGTAGGTGACACAGAAACTGGCCAAGCAAGGAGGTTACAGAGAGCAAAAAAACAGTCACCTTCAATGGCCTGACCACACACACTCAAAGACAAACATTGTTAACATACAGTTCCTTCTAGCATTTTTTCCCATACCTTCTAAAAAAAACAATTGAGTGCATATTACACATAAAATAGCTAGCTCGGTTACTTTACTTAACATGCTATCATAAGTGTGTTTTTGTTATTATAAAAACTAGCCAATTTCAAAGATATAGTTGAAACATGGCTTTGCATGGTTTCAACAATGTTCCCCTAGCATTCTCTGCCTAATATTATCTCATACAAATAGCCCATTTAAATAGCCCTAATATTATTTTATATAAACACTCCAAACAGGTGGGGCACAGCTGACTTCAGCTCATACAGCCAACTAAACTCAAATTTGTTCATTTCAGCAATGTCTCTTCCCCTCATCAGTGGATTGACTCAGTGCCCCAGATGAAACTCCAACAAATTGAACAAAACACATCATAACAGTCTGATTTATAATAAACATAAATTCTCTTCTGACCTAAAACTCCCTGCCAAGGCCTGTTATAATTATTGTAACAAACTCATTGAAGCTAAATTGTTATATATGCACATAAGAATTGGTAATTTGACCAGGGACACACTTCCTCCCGATGAAATTTTTTCATTTTTCTCACTTCATTGCTTTAATCTCACTCACTGTGGATTTTCCATACAGATGTCATTTCAAACTTGGGCCAATAACTAGCTGGAGTTAGATTCAAAAACCCCATGCTGATGCTATTTCTTGCCATTGTATAAAGCCTCTGTCAAAAAGTGATTAAATATGCTGGACTGGGCAGGAGTAAAAGAATAACTAACACACAAAAAGCTATTAGTTACTTTTAACACAATCAAAATCAGGAGATATTTGGATTGTCAAGTCTGATTACTTACTTTTCTTTATTTAAGAACCTATAACCCCCTCTGGTCAGAAAGGGGTTACTCTTTTATTGAAGACCAGAAGGAAGAGAAATCATCCAACTTTCTTGAGAAATACACTTTCACAGCTATTGTTTTTGTTGCTGTTTCTTTTGGCCCTAAATGGTCAGAAATATCTTCTTTCAAATATCTCAGGGGAGGGCAGCTGTTGGTTTGTTTACTTTTATTAAACCCACTCCTATTGTTGATTTCCCACACTGAGAATAACTAACACACTTTAAAATGGTAATCAAGTCATCACTTCCTAGTTGAATCCAACTCTTCATCTACTCCACACCTGAACCCACACAGCTGAAAGTGTCTGGAGAAAAACATACAAGATTGATACAAGTGCTGATTGACCTCACTTTAAATTCATGACCACCACTTTCCTAACAAGCCTGAACCCTCCTTTTGAACTCTAGATCCAATTCCATCTCTCCTGCTCATAAAGAGCACTCTCACAACCCCTCTTCCCTACCACATCATTAATTTGCCCATCGGGACTTGTCATGCAGTATTTCTATCATCTTTTTTTTTTAAAGAAACACTCATTATTCCACTTCCCTCCTCTACTATGGCCCCATTTCAACACCTTGAAACAGATGAATATACGTTCTCTCTCCAATTTCTTTCTTCCTGTTTAAACTTACTCCAGATTATGCTCATGCCAAAGTGCTTTTGCCAAGCTCTCCAATGATATCCACAAGGAAAATCCATGTTCTTCTTCTTACCTGAATTAGCAGCCTTTGACCTGGTTGAACGCTATTTCCTCCTTGAAACACTTTTTTTGCTTGACTTTCAGGGTACATCTTCCCAAAGCTTCTTCTCAGTCTCTTAGCTGCTGCTTCCCAATCACCCAACCTTTAAATGATGAAGTACTTTCAGGCTTACTTGCTCTGGAACTGCTCTTTCCTATACTTGTCTATATGTATATCCACATCTATCTACCTATCTACCATGACACCTATTTAGGACATGCCATTGTAACCAAAGCACTCTAAATCTCAGTGGTTTAATAAAAGGTTCTCATTCGCATTACCTGTCAACAGTAACTTGCCTAGGGGCTCTACCGCACATTGTCCCCTCTCTGGGACACAAGCTGATAGAGCAGCTACCATCTGAAGCATTGCCAATCACCCTGGTAAATTGTACACTGATCGCAAGAGCTTCCACCCAGGAGTAAGACATATCACTCCCACTCTACTTTAACTGGACAGAGCAGGTCATATGACCACCAGGACTAAAAAAGTACAGTTGTAAGATGAAACCATATTAAAAGGGAAAATGGAAATTGTGGTGAATAGCATTAATAATTACCAAAACTCCCAAGTTCATACCTTCTGCCTAGGCTCCCACTTAAACTCTTGATTTATGTGTTCAACCTCCTGCTCAACATCTCCACTAAGATATCTAATTGAAACTTCAAACTAAGCATCTGAGCTCCTAATCTTCTCCCCACTCCAAACCAAGACTTCTCCTCCTACAGGTTTTCCCTCTTGCTCATGGAAACTCCATGAACTCCGTATATAATAAGTGCAACAGGGGTTTATTATTAATTCCCAATGCCCTCCAAAAATGTGTGACAAAAACTAAGTTGAGGGTTTTCCTGATGGCTCAGCGGTAAAGAGTCCACCTGGCAAAGCGGGAGACACAGGCTCCATCCCGGATCTGGGAAGATCGCACATGCCACGGAGCAACTAAGCCCGTGTACCACAACTATCGAGCCTGTGCTCTAGGGCCCAAGAGCTATGTCTTACAACTACTGAAGCCCCCGCTTCCTGGAGCCCACCCTCTGCAACGGGAGAGGCCACCGCAGTGAGAAGCCTGCTCACGGAGACTAGAGAGGAGCCCCTGGTCGCCTCGACTAGAGAAAAGCTCACACAGCAATGAAGCCTCTCATCCAGTCCTCTTCTCCTTAGTCAATAGACCAACGCCATTCCATATGTAGCCGTTTGCTTCCTACAGCCTCATTTTTTAATGAGTTGTTTGAAAATTTTGCTGTTTTCTGAATCTGACTGACAGACCAGGTGAGACAGTTGTCAGCTGTAAACTGACAGCTGCAAACTCAGGGGACCTTAAGTTGAGATTCTAAATAAGGACATATAGCAGCCCAAACTAAAGGTGCGATTCCCACTTATATCCAGGTATTTGCTTCTCTTTTTTAAAATAAGACTCTAGTATAACACTCTATTATATCTAAATTCTATCCTTCCTCAGTATCATCTTCATATATTTGTGGTGGTAATTAAATCAGTAAACAAATGTAAAGTGTTTAGAACAGTACCTGGCATGTAGTTAATTAAATTTAAGTATGTTTTTCAATTATTACTTTCTTTTCTTTACTATTAATAACCGTTTAATACTCTAAGTAGATATACTCTCTTGGATTATAATCTTTAGTACAATCTTCACATGCTGCTGTTATTAATGTTGTAAATATCTGATTGATGAAAAATAAGATTTAAGTAAATTAAATTCACAGTGAACTGTAATTAAACATATTAGGAAACCTGGATACACACATGCAGCATGTAGGACAAGAAAATAATTAGGTGCCAAGGACCACACAGACTCAATAATTCTGTTTCGTGTTGGAGCTCATAATAGAAGAAAGGCACAGAAAAGGCAATGTCGAGTCACCTAATAAAGACAACCAAAAAGAAGCTGCCCCACCTGAATGGGCAGAGTCAGAAGAAGAAGTTTTGGCCCTGAAACTGACTGGCTGAACAACCTGAAGCCAGTCATGGATCAGCATTTTACTCAAATGTGGATAGAGCTGAGCGTCCAAAATTTCTCTGCTACTGTAACGTGAACGCATTCATTTTCCAAAGTCAGCCAATCATAAAATATGAATTTCCTCTTACATGTGTCTCCAGACACAATCCCAGCCATTACTGAAGAAAGCTCTGATTCCCTCTAGGCTAGGACTGTGGCCAACTCATTTACCTACACTGCACTCTGGCCATCCCAACACAGGCTTCCAGAAGGCAATGTCTCTTTATTTTAGTGAATCCACAAGTTCTGCCTATTCCTCAGTATTCATATCTTCCCTCTTCATTCTCCCTGGAAACGTTCCAAGTCCAAGAAAAATCACTCTATAACTGCTGCCCACCCACTGGCCCATCCATCATCGAGCAATACAATATGACTTTGATAGGTATAGTGATTTGGTTCAATCAGGCCCTTGCTTTCAGGAAAGCTAGAAAATAGTGGAGCACAATTCTGAGAGTGAAAGGGCAGAAACAAAAAAGCAGCCGTTGGAGGAAGATATGAGTCTAAAAATAGCTTTAAAAAAGTATTGGTCCTCTTATACATGTAAAGTCACATATGCTACAATGCATGCAAGGGCCAAAGATCCTATTCAGACCACCAGTGAACTTCTCATCGCTTTCTCCCCACTTAAATTGCTTTTGATATTCTTTCTCCCTTGCTTCTGCCCTCAACCAAGCCCTTTTATATGATGCTAACTACTGCCACCATCGAAAACCCCACAACAGTGAGAAAAACCTTTATTTAGATCATAGGTTTCTTTGAGAATCTTATGAAAGGTAAGGACTTCCAAATATGCATATTTGCTTAACCTGCATATATATGTTTAGGCTTTGCGGACAATTAAAATCAAGGATTTCATAGACTTCCCCAGCAAAGTCTTCTAGGTGAAGAGAACCCCCTCACAGTTCTTCCACCAGAAGTCCTAGATTGATCAGATTAGTCTGATCGTCGAGTGGATGTTTGAAAACCAGTGATAAAAGTCAAATATTAACAATTTGGGAAATTTTATTTGCCTTCTTCATATAGAAATACTCTACAGAGACAGCTTTTACTTACCACACATGACTGATATTTTAATATGAGACTGATCACCAAACAACTCCTTCATTCAAGTGTTTCATCGATTTTACTATCATTACATTGCTTTACATAATAATATTTAACAGTTACTATCATCAGGACACTTTGCACACTTTAACCAACTCTCTCTTATGTCACTCCTGAGAGTCAGATAATCTTATTATCTCTTTATGGGTAATCAAGCTAGAATAGACTATATAATAGCTTGCCCAGTGTGGTAATGAAAATTTATATCAGTGCTAAATTGATTACTCCCTATGTTAGAATCAACAAATAAAATGTTTCTTCTCTGTGAAAGTTAGCAGTATTTGCAAACCTGCTGATTTCAGAAAGTATGTAGTAATGTCAGCTAATAAAAAGTACTTAGGGTAACATCTGAAAAAAGTCACTTCTGAAGAAAAATCCTCATCAAGCATGAAACCTGACGTCCCAAATTTAAGCTATTAAAGTCACACAAACTACATATATGTCACTACAAACAGATTTTCTATGGATATCACTTCCAATGTCATTGTTGCAACTGTCATTAGTTGTTTTATCCTTTAAGATCAGAGTGGCCCCTAGTGGTGCACTTTCCCACTCAACTTCAAATTTTCAACAAGTGCAAGTTAAAAATTCAGTGATTATTCATTACGATGAATGAATTAAAAAGCTGACCACCACCATCTTCCTAAACTTATGAACAGGAAACCAATTCTTTTGGAACTTTAAATTTCATATTTCAAAAGTATACAACACAAAAATGTTGTTGACAGAGCAGAAAGCTTATCACTAATATTTACTGATAATGGAAGTTCTAAGAATGTACTGGTAGCTGAGTCGCTAAAACCTCCACCAGCAATGCAAGAGACTGGGGTTCAATCCCTGGGTCAGGAAGATCCCCTGGAGAAGGAAATGGCAACCCACATCAGCATTCTTGCCTGGGAAATCCTAAGGAAAGACGAGCCTGGCAGGCTACAGTCCATGGTGTTGCAAGAGTCGGACACAACTTAGCAACTAAACCACCATCAAGGATGTAAAAGTAAAATGCTTCTTCCTAATGAATCAAGAAATAGAAGATATGCTAATGATATGAAAATGGCCATCCCACGACAATAACTCAAGAATTAACTGTCTGCAAAGAATCATCTGTGTAAGCAGTATCTTGACTTTACTGTTCTTAAAAATGCAAGCATGGAGATGAGGAGCTAATCATACTAATTAACTCACTGTGCCTTGTAACAAATTAATTTGAAGTAAAGGAACAGGTAACCAGAGAAAAAGGCCAAAATCTCAATTAGTTAATCCGAATAGAACATAAATACTCTCAGAACTCATTTGCCCTTTAGAATGAAAGAGTAGAACCAAGATGGTAGGAACAGTGATTACTGCACGCTGACAGGCTGGAATTGTCATTGACGGCAACATCTTTAAGTTCTGCTTCCCAATGGGTGTGTTTACTACATTTGGACAGCAGAATATGACAAGCTGATGTAGACTATCCATAGCCAGCCCTGCCCTCAGAGAGCTAATCTAACCTAAGACTTCGACAAGCTCTTCCCACTAGCTTAGAGTCTGCTTCAAAAGGGTTTCTGGCCAGAAAGCTCGGTAAGACAGCTCACACTCAGGATGTCAGCATTGATGTCTACTCATAAGTTGACTAGACTTACGTGAACTTATGACACCTGACATCACTTCACAAAGACCATATCAGTACTCTAGTAAATGCTACTTTTTTCAGTGTTTAGGAAGTATAAAATAAGATTCATCCCTTATTTATAGAGGATCTAGTTCTTACATTCTACCCACTTTCTTTTCAGAATATGCAAACTTTTCTTCCACAGGTTTGACCCTTCAAAGATATCCAGGTGTTACTGGCTTAAAAACTGTTTCCTTGATGCTTCTACTGATCCTTCCAGCTACCAAACCCAATGTAGCTTTAAGGATCACCAAATGACCTCACCGAATCTGGCATCATTTTCTTAAGCCTTATTCTCTGTGACTGTCTGCTCCATTTGACATTGGTAACTGCCATCCTTCTCTTCTCAGAATACAGTTGGCCTTCAGTATCCACGGGTGCAGGACCAACAGTACTACACCACTTTACACGAGGAACTTGAGTATCTGCAGGGGGGAAGCTTCAGGAAGCAATCCCGCACAGATACCTAGGGACTGCAAGTCTTCTCTTGGACTGCAAGTCTCTGCATTTCTGACTTTCCTCCTCCCTTATAACTCCAGGGGCATATATGGCTGAATACAATCTATTTCTATTATGTGAATGAATACACTTGGATTGACCATGGTGAAATATTTTTTTTCTTTATTGAAAGGAAATGAGATATCTCAAGGGCTATGAGATAGCCCCAGAAAGGGATGAGAATAAGCCTTATGGCCAATGACATTTTTCTTCACATGATCTCTGTAAGGCACGTGGCCTTCTGCATACATGGAGGTATGGTTTGAGTGGAAACACGGAAATGTAGAGGACATAAGAAACATCCTTCTGAGACCATATAGACACATCTTAAATCCCTTCTGAGCCCCAAGCAGACCTACTGACAAGTATGGTAACTAACAAGTAAGTGACCTTTCAGTAACTCCAATTCTTTATTTTTACATTTATTGCACCCAACATTTCAGCTCCATAGGCTGTTTATTTTTTATTTTAAATTGTGATGCTATAAGGAAATGGGCTTCTCAGATGGTGCTAGTGGTAAAAAAAAAAAAAAAAAAAACCTGCCTCCAATGCAGGGGACATAAGAGACGTAGGTTCGATTCCTGGGTCAGGAAGATCCCCTGGAGGAGGGCACAGTGACCCACTCCAGTATTCTTGCCTGGAGAACCCCATGGACAGAGGAGCCCTGGTAGGCTATCATCCATGGGGTCGCAAAGAGTTGAACATGACTGAAGCGACTTGGCACACGTGCAAGTAAATGCTCTGACAGCTTTTAAAATTATCAAGCATCAGATTAACCAAACTGCATATGCTAAAAAAGTATGTTTTTATTATTATTACCATCATAAATGCTCTGCTAAATTAAATACCTTTATTTAGATATTCAAGTAATCCAGGAAGCATCTTTTTTAAAGCAAAGAAGCAGCTTGTTGAAAACATGAGTTAGGTTTTGCTTTACACCATTAGCCAGATATCCAAGAACTCAAACTCAGAAGAACTTTAAATGAGTGAGTTGTTTATGAAAATATGACACTCTGCATGGCATACTGAAGGTTTCTGTGTAGGGTCATTATGTTGTATTTTGTCTTTTAGTAATAGGAGTTGATTAAGCCTTAAAATTATAATCCTAAAGACTCCCCCATGAAAGATCCAAACTTCTTTAAGAGCATCTAGAATGAGGGAAAGCAATGAATATCCCAAAGACACCTCCCTGTTTGCCTGCATCCCTCTCCTCTTCTTTTCCTCTTTCAAGATGGTTACTTAACAACCACTAACTTCTCATATTTTTATATCAGAACTTATTATTTCCCCTGTAATAATTTGTATTATCCTTTGACCTAAAATTTTAGTCTCATTCAGAGAATACGGTATGAGTAGATAATAAAGTTGCAATTCTTCCTGTTCCACAAATGTATTCTACAGTTTTAATAGTTGCTATCACTTCTGAACATTTACTCTGTATCAGGCACTGGGTGAAGCAGTTTGTAGACATTATCTCATGTGACCCTCACCATCATTCACTTCTATTGTTATCCTCAACTGGTTGATAAGAAAACAAAGACTTGGAGAGGTGAAAAAACTTGCGTAGGAAGAAAAAGAACCAAGATCACAATCCACATCTTTTTACCCTAAAATAACATTCTTTCATAACTAGATTTATCTAGTTTTCACCAAATCTCTGATGAATGAACGCCGGACATCTAGGCAAATGCTTATTCTTAGCACACTAATCCAGACAGAACAATTTTAATTCTCACCAGTGCAGGTTGCATATCCCTGACTGTAAAGAACTCAGGAGGGGGGAATGAAGAGCACCAAAGAAAGACCACTGAGGACAAAGCTACAGCTTAACTTTCCCTTTCTACAGAGAGTGGTGGCCACCACTTCCTATAAGATGTGAGTTGCCATGGTAGTCAGAAAAGGTTAAACCATGAGAGAATGGGAAGAGATGTTATATTGTTATATTGCAGAGACAATTTATCTATGTAATTTTCCATGAAAGCTTAACCCTGTAAGTGGAAAATGAAATGTGTTGTCTACTCCCATTATGCAGACAACACCATGAGATAAATACATCTTTTATAATTCCACAGACCAGACTGGTGTTCATCTTCAAATCTAGAATATCTCACTAATGCCAGGAAAAAGTTACAGATACCAAAGGAACATTTCATGCAAAGATAAGCCAATAAAGGACAGAAATGGTATGGACCTAACAGAAGTAGAAGATATTAAGAAGAGGTGGCAAGAATACACAGAAGAACTGTACAAAAAAAGATCTTCATGACCCAGATAACCACAATGGTGTGATCACTCACCTAGAGCCAGACATCCGGGAATGGGAAGTCAAGCGGGTCTTAGGAAGCATCACTATGAACTAAGCCAGTGGAGGTGATGGAATTCCCAAGCTATTTCAAATCCTAAAAGACGATATTATGAAAGTGCTGAACACAATATGCCAGCAAATTTGGAAAACTCAGCAGTGGCCACAGGACCAAAAAGGGTCAGTTTTCATACCAATCCCAAAGAAAGGGAATGACGATCTTCAAACTACCACACAATTGCACTCATCTCACACGCTAGCAAAGTAATGCTCAAAATTCTCCAAGCAAGGCTACAGTGGTACTTAAACCATGAACTTCCAGATTCAAGCTGGATTTAGAAAAGGCAAAGGAACCAGAGATCAAATTGCCAACATCCGTTTGATCATAGAAAAAGCAAGAGAGTTCCAGAAAACATCTACTTTTGCTTTATTGACTACGCCAAAGCTTTTGACTGTGTGGATCACAACAAACTGTGGAGAATTCTTCAAGAGATGGGATACCAGACCACCTTACCTGCCTCCTGAGAAATCTGTATGCAGGTCAAGAAGCAGTAGTTAGAACTGGACATGGAACAACAGACTGGTTCCAAATCAGGAAAGGAATACATCAAGGCTGTGTATTGTCACCCTGCTTATTTAACTTATATGCAGAGTACATCATGAGAAATGCTGGGCTGGAGGAAGCACAAGCTGGAATCAAGATTGCCAGGAGAAATATCAATAACCTCAGAAATGCAGATGACACCACCCTTATGGTAGAAAGTGAAGAAGAACTAAAGAGCCTGTTGATAAAAGTGAAAGAGGAGAGTGAAACAGTTGGCTTAAAACTCAACATTCAGAAAACTAAGATCATGGCATCCAGTTCCATCACTTCACAGCAAATAGATGGGGAAACAATGGAAACAGTAAGAGACTTTATTTTGGGGGGCTCCAAAATCATAACAGATGGTGACTGCAGCCATGAAATTAAAAGATGCTTGCTCCTTGGAAGAAAATTTATGACCAACCTAGACAACATTTTAAAAAGCAGAGACGTTACACTGTCAACAAAGGTCCGTCTAGTCAAGCCTATGGTTTTTCCAGTAGTTATGTATGGATGTGATTTTGGACTATAAAGAAAGCTGAGTGCTGAAGAATTGATGCTTTTGAACTGTGGTGTTAGAGAAGTCTCTTGAGAGTCTCTTGGACTGCAAGGAAATCAAACAAGTCCATCCTAAAGGAAATCAGTCCTGAATATTCACTGAAAGGACTGATGCTAAAGCTGAAACTCCAATACTTTGGCCACCTGATGCAAAGAGCTGACTCATTAGAAAAGACCCTGATGCTGGGAAAGATTGAAGGCAGGAGGAGAAGGGGATGACAGAGGTTGAGATGGTTGGATAGCATCACCAACACAATGGACATGAGTTTGAGTAGGCTCCAGGAGTTAGTGATGGACAGGGAGGCCTGACGTGCTGCAGTCCATGGGGTCGCAAAGAGTCAGATATGACTGAGTGACTGAACTGAACTGCCAGGAAAAAGGAGGACATTAATTCATATCTTGGTTAGTCTCTTCAAATATATACGTTCACATTTCTGACTCAAGTAAGTCTACCAGAAGCCTCTTGGCAATCTAGCTTATAGTTTATACAGTTATTAAAGGCTGACTTTCCTGTGCAGTTTAATGAGCTGGAAACTGCATTTTTAACCTTAGCTGATGTGCTATCAGATGTCAGTCATCATTTATTTAATCTGTCTCAACTAGACTATAAATTAAGTGGGTCTAATATCTAATTTATGAGGCCAGCAGAGAGGTGAAAACAGTCAGTGCTTATGAAGGAAGACTTTAAGGAAGAGTCACTCTGAAGTCATCTTAAGAAGATGGCTGAAAAAAAAGCTGAGGAGGGAAAAAAAAACAAACAAAAATGTCAGGGGAACAGCCAGTCCCCAGGGGTGGTGTGAGGAGAGGGGCATAGGAACATTGGAATAGGTGGGTAGGGGCAGATGACTTGCAGGTTACCTGAGTGGGATTTTGTTTTTATTTTGATTTTTATCCATCTCAGAACAAATAGAATACTGGTTGATTGCAAAAGAAGAAGAAGATGGCTGTGATAATAAGAATGACAGCTGATTTACAGACAGTCTTCAGAACTGCTGGGAGGAGGAGTTCCTATGCCAGGACTTGATGCTGACGAAACTTGAACGCAGCATAAACCGGCCCTCAAAACTTGGTGAAGATACATCAGGCACGAGGCCAGCAGCGTGAACTGTGAAATTTTCAAGCCAAATTATACCTATAACAAGTCATTGAAAAGCTTAAAACTTACTTTTTACAATTTACTGTTATTCTATTTTATAATTTTCACTGTAAAGAAATGTATATATCTCCTTCATCGACTGTTTCTATTTTGAACAGAATTTATTTGCTGCATAGAATTTCATGTGCTAGAAAAAGCAAATATACTCAACAATTTATGTAAAGATGCATCTCTATAATGCCTCTCTGTTTCATTCACATTTTTTCTTCCTGTTTTCCAAATTAAGGACATTATCCTTTTTATTAAAGATTTTCTGTTGTATAAACTTCTGACCTCTGCATTTCTGACAAGCTTCCCAAGACATTACAGGGGAGATATTTGTATAGGCTGAAGCTACTTGCGTGCAATGCCAGAATAATGAATAAGTTCAATCAATTCTGCAAAATAGTTGGTCAGTTCTGAGAGAAGGAAAACAACCAGTTTAACAAACTGAACATATTCTGCTCCAAACACTGTGCAAGGGGTTCCATTGACTCAAGAACAGACAAAAGCCAGTCTCTGACCTTAACAAGATCAGAGCCCTGGGGTAGGAATAAAACATGTGTGCAAATGACTATTGTAAGTGGTGCCCTTGGTGTCACGCCAAGAAGGTTAAAAAAAAAAGCTTATGAAACGTTCATTCAAATAGAATCATCATTTTTACTGGTTGCTTTTAAAGGAAAGTAACAAGGTTACATATATCTGTATCTATCTATCTATCTATCTATCTCTGTATGTGTGAATGAAAAAGAGACAAATGAGAGGCACTTTACAGTTTGTCAAGATGTGATTTAAAAAAAAAAAAGCACCTTCTTTTTTACACACACACAAAAAGTGATGAACCTGCCTTCCCTCCCCCTCCCTGATATCCAGGGTCAACATAAAGGAGACCACCAGGGCAGTGTGGCAGCCCAGGAAGTCAGGAGACTGGGTAATTGAGTCAATATGTAAATCCACGGAGGATAATGGGAGCCTGGCCTTTTACTGTCAGAAAAGGAAGGTACAAATATGAAAGGGGAGAAGCAGAGAAAACTAGTGGTGGTAGGGGTTGGTGAGGGGGGATGATTAAAGTATATCTAAAAAGAGAAATATGTAGAGATGTAAATGTGTATATATATATATATGAGTGATACAAGTCTACAGTATGTAAGTTTTATGTATGTGTATTTTATATACTTATATAGATTCCCTTGCTCTGTCCACTAAGAGGGCCTAAGAGCAGCAACATCTGAGTAGTAATAAAGCCCACTTAACATAGTTCTTGACTTTTATTAATAAATGCCACTCCTCCACTAAAACAAGCAAACAAAATAGGACTTGGACAAGTGGCTGATTCCAGGATGGTGAGGGGAAGGACATAAGCTGCACTGGCCTAATCTGAAACAATCTGAGCATCAAAATAAATAATGATTGTAATTAACTACTATAATTCATTGAATAAAATATAAATCTTTGAGTACACACTGAAATAAATACACACACATACATAATAGTACAGAATGCCAATTAGTAAACAGTGAATTTAAAAACTTGCCATTTGGTAGCCATTAGAGTGAGCAAAAAATTCAGGCAAGAAATATCAATGGATGCTAAAACAAGATCAATACGGGATGAGTAACTAGATTTTACTTAGTCTCCAAGTGTCTCTTGACAAAGTACCTATTAGCACAAAGGGGAAGAAAGGTAATTTTACAATGGTAACCCAGAACATACCATGTCAATGAAGGATGAAAGCTAATGCCACCAGCAGTGAGACAAGGTGACAAGCAACGACTCCCAGACAGGATGACATGAGAATACAGCATCACTTCTATGAAAATTCTGGCCCAAAATTCTAGGTCTTATTGTGAGGAAACATCACACAAACCTACACTGGCCTGTAATCTTCTAAACTCTTCAAGGTCATGGAAAGTCAAAGAAAGACTGAAGGATTGTTCCAAGTTGGAGATCTGAGTAACATGATGACTAAGGGTAAAACATGGTCTTATACTGTATCCTATTGCTAGGACAGCAACTAAAATGGAGTCTCTGAGTGAAGGATACATGTGAGCTATTGGTACTATTTAACTTTCCTGTAACTTTGAGATTGCTTCAAAGTAAGAAGTATAAAAAGAGGTAATAAGTAAACACACTTGGCTGTAAGGCAAAGTAAGCAAAGTGAGATAGGGTTCCAAAGATGGAGAATCACACCTCTGTACTAACTGAGACCAGGTCTGCCTTCATTCTTGCTGTATCATGAAGACTCAGCCTAGTCTTTCATGCAATAAGCATTCAGTGGACATGTGCTGAATGAATTCATTGGATAATGAAACAGGGAGAAGGGAAGGTATTGATCAGGAAAGGCTTCATAAAAGAGACAGATGAAAACGGAGGCCTTCCAAGCACAGGCAACAGGATGAGGAAGGTCATAAAGGGGAGAAAGCACATTGCATATATAAAACAGCAGGTCGCCAGACTAGAGAGAATGTTCAGGAACACAGGAGGGCTGAGGCTTGGAAAGGTAGCTAGCACAACATGGGAGAAGGAGAAGGAAATGGCAGCCCACTCCAGGATTCTTGCCTGGAAAATCCAATGGACAGAGTAGCCTGGTGGTGGCAGAGTCGGACACAACTGAGCGGCTGAGCACAACATGAGAGATGGCCTACAGTGTCAGGTCAGATAAAAAGCACATCCTGTAATTAAAAGGAAACTGAAAGAGCTTGTTAGCCCTTCCTAACAGAGGGATTTTCTTTTATGCTTCCTCTAACACAGGGGCAAATGCACAATGGTTGATCCAAAGAGGAAAAAACACAAGTAAAAATTACGGTTAGTCTACCAGTTCAACAGCAGAACTCCTTGGTCCTTTAGCTACATTTCCCAGAGAATTCTACAGATTGTTATTAATGCTGTTATTAAATATTTGATGATAGAATAACTGTGAGATAAGCTAAATTAACACTATTCCACTCTTAAATGATTCCTCACTGGAATGTTCCGAAGGAAGAGAATACGCAATGTGACCCAGACTTTCAGTACCCTTCCCCATACAGCCCTCATCCACCAGGAGAGCCTAAAGGAGCCACGAGAACACATTCTGGATCACGCTTTTATGCTGCTGAACAAAAAGAGACAAGCACTCCAGTGTTTGTGAACAGCCAGTTCAATCTTAAAAGTATGAGGATTTTGAGTTAAATCAGAGATGAAGTTATCAAATGCAAGCAAAGGCAGAGGAGTAGAGCACCGTACATCATAACCTACCTACTTCTCTCCTTCTGGCTCTGGTATTTTCTATGTAAACAGCCACACACAGAGATTATAAGACTACAGATAGTCCAGTCCTTCCAAGGGACCTCTTTGTGGCACTTGTTCTAACTGTGGCCTGGTTACCATGGATATCAGACGAGTTAGAGGAAGCATGCAAGAAAAGAGTTATTGATGGATGAGTACGGGTATGGCTTATGGGAATTAGGGAGTAAAAGAAAGCAAAAGAAATTAAATAAGTGGAGAAAGAGTGAGAGGCCAGTCTGAACAAGGCTCAAAAGGCTATAGATCTGTACCTTACCTGGCAACTGACGGGAACACCATCTTCCCTGAATGTTCACATTCAAGGTCTGGTGACTCTCACTGACAGAGATGCCAGCATCCAGCCCAGAAGGGGGGATGACTGATGATTTCTGTGGAATTGAAACTCAGCAGCCTGTGAAGTATGCACAGCAACTCTTCAATGACCATACTGGACAATTACCAAGTTGAAAGATATGCAAGTGCTATAGAAACTCTGTACATATTCAGGAGCAAATAGCTCTTTCCTGTGTAACTCTGCTTCTTCCTTACACGAGAGGCAGAAAGGAGGCAGCAAGAAATGAGAGCAGAAAAAGCAATAGATAAATGGAGAGAAGGTGAGGAGGCCCTTATAGCTCCCATGCCAGGTTGTAAAGAAGGAAGATATGAAAGGAAAAGGTAGGGATCATGCACCATTTTTTTAAAAGACAGAAGATGCCCCCTCAGGGATTCCTAAGTTTCAGAGTGCTCAGCAGTCCCCTGGGCAGTTCGTTAAGAATGCAGAGCCCAGGATTACACTTTCCCAGGTTATGACTCAGTGGGCTGAGGTGTAGTCCTCAGAACTCTGAATGATAAAACGATCCTCAGATGACTGTCATAGGTGTCCATTGGCCACACTGTTAGAAGCTCTGGGCTATATGATTTAGTAAAAAGTATCTGGCCTGAGGATTTCTTGAAACTATAATGAGTCCATCTTTGAGTGAGCCCAACTATGAGCAGACTCAAAGAAGGTTTCTAGCTCAGGTGACTGGGAGAGGAATAAACTGTAATTGCATCATTTATGTATGAGGTCATGTCAAGCTCTTGCACATCAATGGTATATACATACACATCTGGGAGTGGGGGGCAGGGGTGGAGGAGGAGGCCCACCTTAGGAGAAATATTGAAAATGAAAGGAAGGAATATAATATGGCCCAGGTCTTAACGTATATAGTGAAATCCATATAAATTCATGCAGAATCCATCCTGACTGTACATAAATCAAGTTCAAATGAACTCTTAAAGTGAAGGCCTCCTTGTTAAAGAGTAAGCCACACAGTGTCCCCTCATAGTCAAGCCCTAGAGAGAGGGAAGCACTGTGAGCAAAAGCCCTAGATGGCGGTCAGTCTGCCCGGCTTCATCATGGTTCTGAAACTTCTTTGCTGTGGAACTCTGGGAAAATTCAGATATACAACTATCAGAACTGCAACTTTTATGAAATGGACATATTACATCAGCCCCTTTGTAGGGCTGCTGAAATGATTAACTCAGTAACAGGAAGTGCTTAGCAGAAGGTAAGACAAAAGTAAGCACTCCATTAACATTAAAGGAGCAAGAAATTAGGGCTGATAAGTTTCATTTCTCCAGGCTTTTGATGAAAAAGTAAAATTACTTCTTCAGGAGAAAAGAAGTTAAATGAAAACTGATTCTGAAAACAGGAATTGCTTCCTTAATGAACTATCAACGTGCCATCACTACTTCTGAAGCTTTTTACAGCCATGGTTATCAGTTTGTGGCTTACTTTATGCCACTCATTCTTTATTAAGAATTTTAAGATTCAGAGATAATTTAACTCAATATAATGGAAGGAGAAGGCCAGGTCCACAGAGCTTGGGATTTCCCCCAAATCATGCAGGAGATTCCAGTCCAGGGGTCTTTAGATCCCTCACGTCTGCACTTTCTCCTTTAGATGGGCCTCCTGTCCATTCACCCTATTTACCAGTTAGTGTTAACAATCACACTGGACTGGAAGCCAGAAAGCTCAGGGTCAAGAACCTCCTTCCACTTACGAGCTAATGACCTTTGAACAAGTCATCTTACCTCTTTTAGCAACCCTTTTACTGCTATAAAACAGAGATAACACTGCCCCTCTCAAAGGCAGTTATGCAGATCTTATGTGAACACAGGTGTCCAAGACATCTATCAGACACCACTGAATGACTAACACTGGAATAACATAGATATTAAAGTGCTATCTTTATTATTGCCAGTGCTAGTATAATTGTTAAGAGTAGTTCCAATCCAAGTGTAAATGGGCTTTTGAAAGGTGATCAGGAGAATATATTCACACTCAAAGCTACATTCAGTTTCAGTGTGGAAACAACACATTTGTTCAAATTAATTTAGGAAGATTTATCTTCTGTGATGCAAAAAAGTTCATCAATATATTTGCCCAACTAGACAATTTTCTAATCCTGTGAACAAAACAGGGACTCTGAATAAAGCCACAGCCCACGTGGCCCTTTTACTCTGCTAACAACAGAGCACACATCTGCCTGCCAGAGAGGCAAGAGCCTTTCAGAGTTATGTGCCATCACTTGAGTGGAACGTGCAGACAGAAACGAAGGCATCAGACCAGAGGGCAGGAGGTGACGGTGCTCTTCCAGGAACAAGCTGCCCACAGCCTTGGCCATCAGCAGACAATCCAGGGTGGCAGCCAACTACAAATCAGTTGCAATCCTCCCAGAAACTATTGGGTCTGAAGGAAGCTGGCAGCTGGGACAGCAGGCAGCAATCAAAGCTGGCGGGCACTGCTGGCTGGCTGCTGCTCACCAAGGCCAAGAGCTGCCCAGAGTCGGCAGGGGCGGGAGGGGCCCAATCCTCTAATGGCAAGGGTATGACCTTTGCAAAGCACTCTCTTTTCTGTACTATTGAGACTTAGAAACTCGAGCATTTATGGGAGAGCACAAGCAAACCACTTGAAATTGTGTGGGAAAGGGGCATAGAGACACTATCAAACCAGAAAGTATTAGTTGTTATGGTGCCTGAGAAAAAAACTTTGTGGTCCTTTTTTTTTAACTGATATTTTTAATAATCCCTTTACCCACAAGCAACTTGAAAAGGATATTAGGTTTTCTGTGTTTCCAGGGTTGCCAGGCAACGTTTCTAGGCAGCTGGAGATATTTCCATAGTAAGCAAGTCATGTTCTATCACAAAATACATTTTTCATCTATCATCTATAAAGCTAGTGTTTTAATACTAGGGGCCTTTTATCATCCCTAAAATGAGATTCAGCATTTGATAACAGTAACTACAGAGTGCTTCAGCATCAGGCTCTGATAAAATTTTGCTCTGGTAATTCACAGACACCAAAGCATGTCAGTTTTTACAGGTACCATAAGTCAAGTGTGGTCAACAAAATAAAAAAAAAAATCAGCAGAGTAAATATTTTTAAATACAAAGAAGGGTGTTTTTGTAAGAGCTTTTAGAAGCTGGTATTTTGGGTTTTGTTTTTAATTTCAAACTAAAGAACAGTTTGATTTTCCCAGATTTTCTTTATTATTATTTTGAAAAGTGTAGAGTAACTTGTAATACTAAAAGTTATTTATTTGCAGGGGGGGAGGTTCCATTCTTTATGTTTAAAATCTAAAATATACTGGTGGTCTGTATATTTTTGCTAAGCTTCAATTTTCACTCTCTGTAGTTCAATGCTTATGAATATCCTCAGCGTGTGGGTTGCTTCAAAAAATTTAAATGTTGACCGTGCCTGGAGGCCTGTGTGTGTGTGTGTGTGTGTGTGTGTGCGCGCACGTGTGCGTGTGTGTGTGTGTGTGTGTGTATTCAGAAACTCTGAGCTACATCTCTGCTGTAACAGAAAACCAGCTTCAACAATAAACATTATGTTAATCATTAACAGATGAAATTTTTTCTCATTCTGGCTCGTTGCCAGCACCACAACTATTTCTTTAGGGCCATGCAGCTATTTCTAATGCAGAACCTTCTTCCCCTTTGAATGGTGTGCACTGCCAAACTTTTAATGCCAAGGTTTTGAAAGAGTTACATATCCTAGGTTCCAAGTACTTTTGTAGAACTGGATCCACACAGAAACTCTTTCAGAGTTTTGTTATGTGAAAATCCACCCACTCTCTTTCACCAGCATAAAAAAAATTTCTAAGCAAGCAATTCTGGTTGATGACTCCTCCAGTACTAAAAATATCAGTTAAATTTACCATATGAAGACCAAACTTTTTGGACTCATTTTCCTTATGTGCCCCCCCCCCACTTTTACATAGTTTCAGAAGGGTAGCTGATCATCTCCAAAATAGCACATTTTGAATTTTTCTGTTTACTGGGTTCTACATAGGCCAAAAATAGAGAGGGAGAAAGGGAGGAAGAAAGGAAGGAAGAGAAGAAAGGAGAGAGGGAGGTGAGGAGGGTAGGGATGGATGGAATAAGATACAATAAAATACCATTTCACATTGATATGCTGTTTTGAATTTTTCTCACAGCCGTGGGTACTTCCCAGAACAAATAGTTCTAAAGCTGAGAAATTTACCAACAGAAGTACGCAAAGTGGCATATTTGTACTCCAAGAACTTGAGTACAGAAGACTGGACAATTTTCAAAGTCAGATCTACAGAATTAGTAACTTTAATATTCTTATCCAATGTTTTGAAGCTAACAATCAGAAATAGGAAAATGTTTTTCTCTTCTGCTAAGCATTCGGTTCTCATTCATTCAACAAACCTTAAGATCCTACTATATGTACACCAGGTACTCTGCCAGTCTCTGGTGGCGCAAGTGAAGGGAATGTTTTCCCTGCCATCAAGGAGTTTGCCGCAGGATGGCCTGGGGGAGGAACATGCCACAAGGACAAACAAACAAGCAACCAGGTAATTTTGGCAGTTTGATGGTCCTGGATGGAAGTAAATGCAGGGGCTAGGGCTAGGTGACCACAGCAAGGCTAAGGAGAAAGCAGTGTCCAAGCTGACTTCTGAAAGATCCCCAAAGTTAGCCAAGATAAGCTGTTGGGGAAAGGAGAGGAGCAGGAGTGTGTCAGACAGAAGGAGCCTTGAGTACCGAGGAAAGCAGCGCAGAATGGCTGGACCACTAAGATGCATGGCATGTGGTGACAAGTGAAAAACCAGGGCTCAAGTCAGGAAGGCCAAGTGAGCTACCGCAAGAACACTGCTATTGATCCGGAGCTTAGTAGAGAATGCTTAGAATTTTAAACTGGGATGTGACACAATCAGATTCACTGTCTGGAAGGTCACTGCATTAGTCTGCTAAGGCTGCCATTATCAGAACACGTCAGACTGAGCAGCTTAAATAACAGAAAATTTTCTCACAGTTTTGGAAACTAGAAGTCCAAGAATAAGATGTCAGCTCGGCTGACTTCTGAGGCTTCTCCTTGGCTTGTGGACAGCCGCCTTCTTCCTGTACCTTTGCCTGGTCTTCCGTCTGTGCCCACGTCCTAATCTCCTCCTCTCCGTCGGCCTTTCTGGGTCTTGGTTACTGTGCAAGGGCTTCTCTAGTTGTGGCACCTGGGCTCAGTAGTTCAGTAGGCTTCTTTAGATGTGACATGTCAACTTCATTGCCCTGAGGCGTGCTCCCCGATCAGGGATCAAACTCACATCCCCTGCATTGGAAGGCGGGTCCTTAACCACTAGAGAAGTCCCCTAATCTCCTCTTCTGAAAAAGGACAACAGTCAGATTGATTAGGGCACACCCACATGACCTCATTTTAACTTTACCTTTTAAAAGACCCTATCTCCAAACACAGCTGCACCCTGAGCCCCCAGGAGTTAGAATTGTGATACATGAATTTCGGTGGAACACAATTTATCACACAGAAGTCACTTCGACTGTAAAGTTAGAGAAGACCCTGGAGAAGCTGACACAGAAAGGAGAAGTGACAGGAAAAGCCAGAATGTGTATTTTCAGAAGGAAGGGGTGGTTAACAGCACCCAAGTGCCTCCAAGGTCAATAAGAAGGTAAGGATTGAAAGCGTCTTTTAAGCAGGAGTAAGGAAGGCATGATGACCTTGGTAAGTGCTACTTAGGGATGTGGTAGACACCAAAATTCAATCACTGTGCTCTGTGGACCATCTGGGAGTTCAAAAGTACAGGTAACTCCTTAGGAAGTTTATCTGTGAAAGGCAGGAGAGAGCTAAAGATAACCAAGGAAGAGAGTCAAGAGAGGACTTATTTTGTCAACAAATAATTATTAGATTCCCACTGTGCACAAGGGGTTGAAGAAGTACATTAGATGGAATCCTTGCCATTGGAAAAGATCGATATTTTGAGCTAATGGAGAAATTACAGGTATGTTCATTAAGAAATTTTATATATATTCAAAGACTGGAATACACCAAACTTCTCAATTGCTGAGTTTGGGAATCAGATTCAGGAGTATTTCATTTTTAAGAATTTCTTCAATGTTCTTATTAATAACAATAATAAAAGCTGTCACTGTTTGTCATATATTAGGCAATTTGCTAGATGCTTTACATTATCTTTTCTGTCCTCACAAGAATTCTGTAAGCTAACAATCAATAGTTTCTTTATTTTACAAATAAGAAAGCTGAGGCTTAATAAAGTTAAGTAATTCAACCAAACTTCAGGAGTTAGTGAAAGACAGAAACTAGATCCAAAACCTTCCATGCTCATACTCCTAAAAACCATGCCACACTCTTTTCAAAAGGTGTAAAGGGATGTGGTGAGGAGAGGTATTTTATTTACGTTGGGGGAAAAAAAACAAGACAGAATGTATTTTACACACTAAGAGCAAGAGAAAAACTATTTCTAGATTCTCTTAGTGCTATCAGTGGCATTACAGAAAACAGAACGTGGTTAATTCTACCCTGAATCGAAGTACCCTGGGAGTTCCACATGGTATGTACATCTTGCCGGCCAATCTGATTGACTATAAACTTCTCAAGGGTGGGTATGTGTTTTACATCTTTCTCCCCACAAAACCTACTTCAGTGGTTTCACTGTTGGAATCTAATGCTTGTTGAATTGTGTGTGTTCCCCTGCCCTTCATTGCAATGATAAAAGGAAGCTACTTCTATCACTTTTGGAAACTGAATAGAGACACTTCACTTCCAGCTGCTTACAAGACATATTCACTCAACACCAACAATCAATTATACATCTTAGCTTTGCTGCTAAGATTGCTAATGGAATGCAGTTGACTCATACTATTAGCAGTCAAGGGTCATGCATAAATGTAAGAGAAACCTGGAACTGCTTAATTCTCAAATCAATTCTTTAAACAGATATTGGAAGGAAGCCACTGTAACCCTTCATGCACCCAACTGCATTGGTTCTTCTTCAATAAATCCCTCAATCAATTTAATGGCATTTCTTCAATCTACTAGTGGACTCCTATTTTCGTGTGCAGTAAAGCATACATATAAGTCTAATATAATCAGGGTGATAATGGTGAAATGAAACAATAGCATTTTTTTCAGCAAAATTCCTCTACATATGAGATAAATGTTCTATCTCTCGACAATTACAAGATTAATCAAAGGTCAACTTCCTTTTCACTTACATAGCTTCAGCCACCACAAGTGCCATCTTAGAAGGAAATGGTGAAAACAGTGGTTGTACATGCAGCCCGGGGAGATACACTTTTTTGTTGTTTAGTCACTGCTTCTGGTCAAATGCTATGTTTATTATTTATAAGACCTGAGGAAACAGTGAAAATAGTGACAGACTTTATTTGGGGGGGCTCTAAAATCACTGCAGATGGTGACTGCAGCCAAGAAATTAAACGATGCTTGCTCCTTGGAAAAAAAAATTATGACCAGCCTAGACAGCATGTTAAAAAGCAAAGACATTACTTTGCCAACAAAGGTCCATCTAGTCAAAGCTACGGTTTTTCCAGTAGTCATGTATGGATGTGAGAGATGGACTATAAAGAATGCTGAGTGCTGAAGACCTGATGCTTTTGAACTATGGTGTTGGAGAAGACTCTTGAGAGTCCCTTGGACTGCAAGGAGATCCAACCAGTCCATCCTAAAGGAGATCAGTCCTGAATTTTCATTGGAAAGACTGATGCTGAAACTGAAACTCCAATACTTTGGCCACCTGATGCAAAGAACTGACTCATTTGAAAAGACCCTGATGCTGGGAAAGTATGAGGGTGGGAGGAGAAGGAAATGACAGAGGATGAGACGGTTGGATGGCATCACCGACTCAAAGGATAAGAGTTTGAGTAAACTCTGGGAGTTGGTGATGGACAGGGAGGCCTGGTGTGCTACAGTCCATGGGGTAGCAAAGAGTCAGACATGAATGAGTGACTGAATTGAACTGACTGGGAAAGTAAACCTCTTTTGCCTCGGTTTCCTCAACTCTAGAAAGAAGATGATAAAAAGCCATTTAAACTAATAATATAAGTATGAAATACAGACAAGTTAAAGGGTAACATGGGTGACTTTCTAATTAGAGAGCCATATAATTTTTTATTGAGATAAAATTCACACAACATAAAACTCACGGTTATAGCCGTTTTAAACTGTATAATTTACTAGGATATTCACAATGTGCATAACCATCACACTACTTACCTTCAGAACAATTTCATCAACCCAAAAAGAAACCCCATACCCACTAAGAAATCCAGTCACTATCCATTTTCCCCTACCCCAGACCCTGGCAACCACTAATCTGCTCTCTGCCCCCACTGCTTTGCCAATTCTGGATGAATAGAATAATTCATATGAATGGAATAACACAATATAGAGCTCACTAAATTTATTAAACAGAAGAATTAGCATACATCTAAAGTTTTGAAAATAAATATTCAAGGGAATTAGAAACAGTTAAAAGAGGGTACCTCTGGAGAAGAGTGGAATTTGGAGTAGAGAGAAATAGTGTGCAAAATCACTTTTAAGTTCTTTACTGTTCAACCTGTTTTAACTGCCTTATTTTTCCTTTTAAGAAGAAATTTTAAAAAAAAAAGAATTTTTAAAAAACTTAGTATTTATCTCATCAGGCTATTTGAAGATTGAAAAGTGAAAGTGAAGTCACTCAGTCGTGTCCGAATCTTTGTGACCTCATGGACTGTAGCCCACCAGGCTCCTCCATCTATGGAATTTTCCAGGCAAGAGTACTGGAGTGGGTTGCCATTTCCTTCTCCAGGGGATCTTCCTAATACAGGGATGGAACCCAGGTCTCCCGCATTGCAGGCAGATGCTTTACCATCTGAGCCACCAGGGAACCCTATTTGAAGATTAACTGAGACAATATTCTTAAAATATTGCCCCTGGACCTAGGATAAAGGAGGTATTTGATAAATGGAAGTTATCATTATTATTACTAATAATTATTAAGTATATTAATGAACTGCATGTTCATGGACCCTCCAGATTCACATGCTGAAACTCTAACCCCCAGTGAGATGGTAATAGGGGATGGGGGTTAATTAGGTCATGAGGATTGAGTCCTCATCTCATGATAGAATCAGTGCCCTGATAAGTAGACACACAAACAGGAGTGCTTGCTTCCTCTCCCTGTTTTTCCTATGAAAATACAAAAAAATCATCTGCAACTCAGGAAGCAGGCTCTCACCAGACACCAGGTCTGCTGGCACCTTGATTTTAGACTTCCCAGCCTCCAGAACTATGAGAAATAAATTGTTGTGTTTCAAGCCATCCAGTCTTTGGTATTTTGTAATAATATCTGAACTGACTAATACACCAGGTTACCAGTGATATACAGCAATGGAATCAGTCAGTCATTCTGGGGACAGATACCAGGGTACTTTAACTGAGATGAACAGTGAAGTACCATGTATTTTATGGATATGCTATTAATTATTATCAAGATAGTTATTTAAATACATCTTTCAAATTACCTCCGTTCTTTACTTTGATTAAATTTTGATGGATAGGAAAAAAAGCTCTTCAAATAAAACCAAAAGTTGTAACTGAATTCTGCTCTTTAAGCGTCATGCTGTCTAATGAGTCACTGTTAGAGTAGAGAGAAAGGTACTCTGGGGAACCAACAAAACATAGCAGGCGTACAAGACTGGGGTCCTGACCAAACCAAGGTCATAAGCGGTGGTGTCTCTTATCTCATTGTGACAGAGAGCAATGGCCCTTCTACACAAGTAACACCTCACGTATTTGATTTTTGAACATGCCTTATCAATGCCGCTTATTAACTGTGAAACATCTAAGTGACAGGTGAGGGACACCACACTGAGATGGGGCTAACCGCTGGCACTGAAATCCTAATCTTAACTCACATGTATGCTATGAGTAGCAAATGAGTTGAAGACATTCCAAATTAGAATGGACCTTGTTCAGTTCAGTTCAGTTCGGTCACTCAGTTGTGTCCAACTCTTTGCAACCCCATGAACTGCAGCATGCCAGGCCTCCCTGTCCATCACCAACTCCCGGAGCTCACTCAAACTCACGTCCATCGAGTCGGTGATGCCATCCAGCCATCTCATCCTCTGTCGTCCCCTTCTCCTCCTGCCCCCAATCCCTCCCAACATCAGAGTATTTTCCAATGAGTCAACTCTTCGCATGAGGTAGCCAAAGTACTGGAGTTTCAACTTTAGCATCGGTCCTTCCAAAGAACACCCAGGACTGATTTCCTTCAGGATGGACTGGTTGGATCTCCTTGCAGTCCAAGGGAACTTGTTAAAGACATTCAAAACTAAAATGGACTTTGGCAACCAACCCTTCAATTCTTAAATCTCTTCAACAAAACTGCCAAGTATCAGCCTAGAAAGTTAAGAAGCTACTGAGGTGTATGCTACAAGCAACAGGAACAATTACAATTAACAAGCAAGTAAGAAAAAAGAAAACTTTTAGAATTTTCTGAAACTTTCAGGTCTCTTTTCAGAGATATAGAGCTGTAGATATTGCTTAGCAAAGAATCAAGCCTTCTATTACCTTAGATATAGCATCAGGAATAGCAGTGAGCACTTTAAGAGCTTGCCATAGCTTTCAATTCTACTCCACCTCTTGCCTTAGTTGACGGGCCTAACCTCTCTAAGCTCTGGTTTCTTAATCTATTATATGAGGCTATTAAAAGTCCAATGTCATGCTGTTTTTATAAGGATTAACTATAATATACTAATAACCTTTGTAAAGCATTTAACCTTATGCCTGTCAAATAGAAGTGTTCATTTAATGTTAGTCATTACGTACAACTGGAGAAATATCTCTCATTAAAGCCTTCATTGAAGAAAATACTCCTTTAACACAAACTAGATCCTTCACAGAGAACACAATGGCAACCCACTCCAGTACTCTTGCCCAGAAAATCCCATGGACGGAGGAGCCTGGTAGGCTATAGTCCATGGGGTGGCTAAGAGTCGGACACGACTGAGGGACTTCACTTTCACTTTTCACTTTCATGCACTGGAGAAGGAAATGGCAACCCACTCCAGTGTTCTTGCCTGGAGAATCCCAGGGACAGAGGAGCCTATTGGGCTGCCGTCTATGGGGTCGCACAGAGTCGGACACGACTGACACGACTTAGCAGCAAGAGCAGCAGCAGATCCTTCATGTCATAACTGAAGAAAAATTTTACTCTGTCAAATAGTTTTACCTTCAGACAACGGAAATCACAGATAAAGAAATCTGAAAGTAACATCCCTTCTTCGTATTGAACTCAATAGAGTGTTCCATGCTCCTCTCTCCTCTCTTTTCAAGATTCCCACAGTACCTGGGTAGAAGTGACAGTTCTAGGAAAGAATAAACAAGACAATCATCTACATATCTGAGAAGGATATCCACACGGGAGGCCAAAAAGGCAGCCTGTGTGCCTTGGGAAACACAAAACCAGCAGCCCTGGTATATTTGTCTATAGGCTGTTTTCATTTGGAAATATTGGCTTAGTGAAATGTTCTTGCTTTTAGCCTACTTTTCCTCCCATTCCAGATCTGTTACCAGGCATGAATCTACAGTCCCATAAAATCTCAAATGGAAAGAATCTTAGAGATTTTCTAGTTCAGCTTCTTCATATTACAGATGATGAAACATGCATAAAGAGATTAAATGAGTTTCCCATTTCACTGATTACAGATGAAGGAAATTGAAGCACATGAAGACACATTTTAGCCAAAGTACAAAAGGACTAAATGCTTGGCTATTTATTAGTATCCAGAATTACTGACTCTCCGTTAGTGCTCTAAGTATAGAATACAACCCCAGCTCTCACCACCAAGAGCAATGACAAACAGACAATGCCAAATGGTTATGGTCACTCTGTCTACCCTCAGCCACCACAGGATGCCAGGTAATAGCAGCATGCTAATTAATCCTGTCCATCTGGCTAATGCAGTCTTCATAATTCTTAATCCAAGCTTTTGGGTGCAGAGACCTATTAACATGCTAATACACCTCCTCACTATTCTCAATGCTTTTCAATTAGTAATTAGCTATAGACTGAGCCAATGAGAGGCAATTTTTCCAAGTGATTAGCACCATGGAAATCATAGTCAGGCTGGTAGCTGATTAACATTCTTTGGTTTTGGCAGTTAGTATTCCTCATTCTAGCAAATTACTCGAGTGGGTTCAGTTGGCGGCTTGGGACCATGGAAACAAGTCTATTCAGTAGCCAATGACTATTTAGAGAAAATATAATTATGACATGGATATGAGAATTTGATTCACTTGGCATAATATTATATCAAAACACTTGTTTCAGCTCTTAAAAACACACTGGAGAAAATTGCAGAAATTTGAATATAAAAGTTTATACTTGGTATTACTGAATTACTGTTGATCATCTTCAGTGTGACAAGGGCATTGTGGCATGTAAGATGGATGCAGAAATATTTTGGGGTGAAGTGTCATGATATCTTCAACTTGTATCTAAATGGTTCAGCAATAAATGATAGATAATAGACAGATGCAATAACAATTTTGGCAAAATATTAAAAATACTTTTTGCTTCAGATAGATCTATTACTTTCCATCATGTAAGAAGATCAGTACTGTGAATATTCATTTCCAGAAAGCTATATACCTGAGATACAATATGAATCACCAGGATTTGAATTCTGTTTCTCCTTTCATTTGCCAATCTTTTTCTCTCTTTCTCCCTAAATATTAAGAATCGGGGTTGAAAATGAAAAGGTTTAAAAATTTCTAGTTCTAAATTTCTAAAATTCTAAAAATTTAAAATACTTTAATGCCTTCTAAGTCTTGAGAAAAGTATCTGTTGGACTCTAGTGGTATTTAAAAGTGATTCTGAGGACCACGTTCCCACAACCAAGGTGCACGTACTCTGGTCATACAGGCCCAGCCTTCAGCTGCCTCAAAATACACCCACTGATGTAGATGTAAATGCTTTTTGAGTCATCCATGAGTAGCCACCTTTGCCACTCATATCGCCTGACGTGCTTTCACTTCAGAGTCACCCTCATCTGAGAGAGCAGAGCTGGCGTACATACACTACCACGTGTAAAATAGGTAGCTAGCGGGAAGCAACTGTGTCACACATGGAATTCAGCTTGGCGCTCTGGGATGACCTCGGATGGAGGCTGGGATGGAGGGGATGTAGGGAGGCTCAGGAAGGAGGGGATATGTGTGTACTTAGAACTGATTCACGCTGTTGTACAGCAGAAACCAACTGAAAATAAATTAAAAAAAAAAAAAAAGAATCACCCTCACCTTTACTTGATGTTAGTAACTCAAGGTCAAACAACAATGTGCTAGAAAGTGTGACTTCATATAGCTATAAACATAGCTAACTGTATAGTCTCTTTTATGCTTTTTTTAAATTTATCTTCATAAATTAACATAATTAACTTCATATCAACATAATTAACTAGTTTGAACACAGTGGTCAAACTAACAGCAGTGAAATCTATCTGCCATAAAAATCAAAACCGTTGACATTAGATAAGTATGCAAATAAATCAGGCCCCCTATCTCCAAAAGACCCATAAAAAGGTACTAACAAATTTGTCATATTTGTCTAAATTTTTCTGGTGATATTAAAGATGTAATTTTAAAGTGAAGCAATGCTGGAATAGTGATTAGAATAGTAAACATTCATTGACACATCAGAATACCACAGCTGACATTTCCATATGCAGTATAAATCCTTCAATCATCAGGCTTTTATAAGACAACCATGAAGCCATGTCAGTGCAATATAATGTTGCTGCTATTTTGAAATCAACCCATTTCTGCTGCTGCTGCTGCTAAGTTGCATCAGTCATGTCTGACTCTGTGCAACCCCATAGACAGCAGCCCACCAGGCTCCTCCATCCCTGGGATTCTCCAGGCAAGAATACTGGAGTGGGTTGCCAAGTCCTTCTCCAATGCATGAAAGTGAAAAGTGAAAGTGAATTCCCTCAGTCGCGTATGACTCTTAGCAACCCCATGGACTGCAGCCCACCAGGCGCCTACGTCCATAGTATTTTCCAGGCAAAAGAGTACTGGAGTGGGGTGCCATTGCCTTCTCCAACCCATTTCTACTTAATAGCAAATTAAGTACTCTTTTCAGAGGACTAAATGTCAATAAATAAAATGTATAATGTTTTATTACATATTCATCCACATATTTGATGATACTGACCTTATTATTTCTGAAAGAAAAGGTATTAAAGGTACGTAGTAAAAGAATGAGAAATATTTTACATTAAAATATTAGATTTAACAATAAAGCAAAGTGCTCTGCAATTGCCTCTATTAAGTCAGAAATTTTGTGTTTCATCAAAGATGAACTCCCAACCCTTCATTACAGCAAGTTGTCGGTATATACAATGCTGAAAGCACTTACATGTGTATATACGCACACACGCACTAGCCATTTGAACCTGACTCATATGTTCCTTTCATTTTAAATAGAAACAATGCCCTTAAGCCCCCAAAATAGACTCCGGTTGATGGGAAAGCCAAAATATGGAATTTCGAAAATATATGTCAATATGTTAATTTAAAGAATATTTAAAACAAAACTCTCAGGCTGTGACGATCCTAACCCAAACCAGCCTGACCTAATAAAATAATAACTGAATCAAGTGATAAAAATGTGATAAATGTTTTTTCTATAACAGACATGTAAATTTGCATTTCTGAAAGAATCCTGACTATATAGAACTTTATATTTAGGGATTCTCTCCAGTTCAGTTCAGTCACTCAGTCATGTTCAACCCTTTGTGACCCCACAGACTCTAGCATGCCAGACTTTCCTGTCCATCACCAACTCCCAGAGCTCACTCAAATTCATGTCCATCGAGTCAGTGATGCCATCCAACCATCTCATCCTCTGCTGTCCCCTTCTCCTCTTGCCTTCAATCTTTCCCAGCATCAGTCTTTTCAAATGAGTCAGTTCTTCCCATCAGGTGGCCAAAGTATTGGAGCTTCAGCTTTAGCATCAGTCCTTCCAATGAACACCCAGGACTGAACTCCTTTAGGATGGACTGGTTAGATCTCCTTGCAGTCCAAGGGACTTTCAAGTCTTCTTCAACACCACGGTTCAAAAGCATCGATTCTTCAGCACTCAGCTTTCTTTATAGTCCAACTCTCACATCCACACATGACTGTTGAAATAACTATAGCTAGACTAGATGCACTTTGGTTGGCAAAGTAATGTCTCTGCTTTTTAATATGCTGTCTAGGATGGTCATAGATTTTCTTCCAAGGAGCAAGTGTCTTAATTTCTAAGGGATTCTCTTAGGGGGTTACAAAGGAGTCAGACATGACTGAGCAACTAATGCTTTAGCATGGGAAATGAACTTGAAAAGAACAAGGATGACCAGGATGGAGGAAGAAGTATGTGGGAAAAAAAAAAAAAAAAACAGAAACAGCAGAGTACAAAACTGGTGAAGTCAAGAGAATTTTGACTTGGTGATTTCTGACATTTAATTCTCCCCCAACTTTTTTAACCACAAATGATATTCTGACAAACCAAACAATTACAATGATCCAAGATTCACTTGCTAGGATAGGGTTTTTATCTCCTGAATTTTCTAAATGATTTATTTTGCTTCTCCTTGCAAAAATCTTCTTTAAAACAAAAGCAACCTTATAGTTTAAGATGAAATCCCTTAGTATTAAATGCTAATTTATTAGATGGTTATAAAATTGCAATACCATCAACTCAAGCAATAATGAATCTCCATGGTCTCTGATTTCACGAGGAACCTGACATATCATTGGAAAAAATGAAGAAGCATAATCAAATGTCATTGTTAATGATATTCAATTATTCCACTTGTGACCTGAGCTATTATAGCTATCTCCTTATAATTGCAACTCATCCATTGGGAAAGCCAACTTCAAACATTATCATAGCTTAAAGGTCACTTGGAAAGTATGCAATTATAACAAAGTTTTGTGATAGTTATGTAAATGAATTAGTTTTTTTTATACCTAGTCTCAGATGATATTGGTTCTTTAAAGAATAAATCATAGAATATGAGTTAAGTATATTATACTCACAGTGCTTTTCCTATCCTTCACACATTTTTGAAAAGAAAGTCAAGAACAAATTTTCCTTATATAAATTTCTTTCCTGCCAACCATCTTTCTTTTCAAAACAGCTGCTGCCATCAGTGATTCTTTTTATCGTGAGCTATGCTTAGCCACTTAGTCGTGTCCAAATCTTTGCAACCCCATGGACTGTAGCCCGCCAGGCTCCTCTGTCCATAGGGATTCTCCAGGCAAGAATACTGGAGTGGGTTGCCATGCCCTCCTCCAGGGGATCCTCCGAACTCAGGAATTGAACCCAAGTCTCCCACATTGCAGGTGGATTCTTTACTGTCTGAGCCACCATGGACCTGCTATAATCTGTAGCAGTGACAGCAGCTCCCTTCCTCACTTCTTTCCCTGCCTTTCACCTCTCTCTGTCCTCTTGGACTTACTGCTGCAGTGCTCCCAAGCATACTGTTTGCCCCCAACAGTAAAAGGGAAAAAAGCAGTGACTCGGAAAGCAGTACCCCATTCTTTACTAGCCTAAACAAACTAACAAACAAACAAACAAAAACCATTTTCCTGGTCTTTCCTTAATATGCTGAATTCAAGATGGAAATACAAGAATAAACAAACTTGAAAATATACTCCACTATCACATGTAGTGATAACCCACCTGTGGCTCAGACGGTAAAGCATCTGCCTGCGATGCAGGAGACCCAGGTTCGATCCCTAGCTCAGGAGGATCCCCTGGAGAAGGAACTGGCAACCCACTCCAGGACTCTTGCCTGGAGAATCCCATGGATGGAGAATCCTGGTGCAGGCTACTGTCCATGGGGTCGCCAAGAGTAGGACCCGACTGAGCGACTTCACTTTCACTATCACACGTAGAGCTCCACAATAACTACCATTTCTTATGAACTTTCTATGCGTCAAGCACTGTGTTAGGTGCCTTTCACACACTTGATTTATCTGTTTCTCTTTCTCTACATTTTATTTTCTTCACTGAAAGTTAGCTTACATTGAGGAATTGCTAAGAAAGACAAATATTAGGCTACCTATATCCAAATTACTTCTCCTGCAACAACTGCACGACTCCCGGTGACTGGTACTTACACACTGGGATAAGAATTCAGAAGTAGGGAAGGGGTGGAAATATAAAGATCAGAGAGTATCTGGGAGTCCGTGAATCTCCCCTGGGTCTCAAATTATTCCTATTCTGAGTCCCAGAATAGAAAGAAGAATAACTCTTGCCTTGGTGATGAGGCTAAAATTAGACTAAACCAAACTGCCCATCAGGCTTTCCAAGTGGCCCTGGGAAGTGCTTTCAAACTGCCAATGCAGGAGACGCAGGAGATGAGTCTCATCCCTGGGTGGGGAAGGTCCCCAGAAGGAGAGCATGCAATCGACTCCAGGCTTTCTGCCTGGAGAACTCCATGGACAGAGGAGCCTGGTGGGCTATAGAGCCTGTGTGGTCTGCACAGAGTCAGACACAACTGAAGCAACTTAGGACACATGCATGCAATCTGCCCATCAGTGAAGGAAGGAGAAGAGATGAGGAAGGAGTAGCTGTGAGTTATGTAGCCCAGACACAGATTAGAAGAAGCAGCAAACTCAAGATCGTGGAGAAGTGAGAGCAGGCTGGAGGGGTCAGACTTGCCCTGCGTACAGAATGCCAAGTCCTGCTGCAGCTTCAACCAATCCGACCGTTTTCCTCAATGAGTGAACCAAACTAAGCAATTCTTTTACTGCACAGACAATGAAAAAATAACTTTCAGAATGATAAAGAAATGTTGGCACATCAGTTTCTAGGAAACGAAAAGCTGACTGACTCTTATTTTAATTATTTCTTTGAGGAAAAAGTAATATATGACAATAATAAACCTTAAAAATATAAAACTGATGAAAAAAGTAAACATGTATACCTTTTGGTACATTCAAAACAATTATACATGCTCTTTACAAATGCATATATGTCTTTATAAAAGTATTAAAATAGACTGGAGTTACTTTTTTTTCCCTCCAACATAACTTTCTTACAGACAATGTCTGTGTAACAAAATAACTGTTCAAGTTTAGCCAACTAAGATGCTGGGACTGCGGCTGAGGAGTGAAAGTGAAGGGGAGAGGGGACAGGAGAGGGCAGAGAGGAGGGGGAGGAATTCACCCGTCAAGTTGGTCATCAGGTATTATTTAGAAAAAAAATCTATAGATAAAAACTTTTCCTTTTATATTTTTGTATTATTTATGTTCCTTTATGTTTTCTTATTACATTTTTATCCTTTTCTTTTTTCAGCTTTATATTCTTGCTTAATCCCCATCTATGAATAAATATAGTATTATGTTCATCACAAGATTAGGGAAAAATAAGCCCAGCTTGTAGGAAAAAGTGATAGCCTTTAATTTTTTAACCTCTTTCTCACAGTTCAGCAAAATCAGACAAACCAACACTGTCCTATCTCACGTGATTTTAATTTTACAATGAAAAGTAGCAGGTAGCTGCTGCTAAGTCGCTTCAGTCGTGTCCGACCCTGTGTGACCCCATAGACGGCAGCCTACCAGACTCCCCTGTCCCTGGGATTCTCCAGGCAAGAACACTGGAGTGGGTTGCCATTTCCTTCTCCACGGGATCTTTCCGACCCAGGGATCGAACCCACGTCTCCTGCATTGCAGGTAGACGCTTTAACCTCTGAGCCACCAGGGAAGCAGATATTCTTATGCATAGATTACTGTAAAGAAATTAGAACAGCACTTGATATCCTTGACAGGCCAGTTCAGTTCAGTCACTCACTCATGTCCGACTCTTTGCCACCCCATGGACTGCAGCATGCCAGGTTTCCCTGTCTGTCACCAACTCCCAGAGCTTGCTCGAACTCATGTCCATCAAGTTGGTGATGCCATCCAACCATCTCATCCTCTGTTATCCCCTTCTCCTCCTGCCTTCAATCTTTCCCAGCATCAGGGTCTCTTCAAATGAGTCAGTTCTTTGCATCAGGTGCCAAAGTACTGGAGTTTCAGCTTCAGCATCAGTCCTTCCAATGACTATTCCAGGATTGATTTCCTTTAGGATTGACAGGTTTGATCTCCATTCAGTCCAAGGGACTCTAAAGAGTCTTCTCCAACACTGCACTTCAAAAGCATCAATTCTTTGGTGCTCAGCTTTCTTTACAGTCCAACTCTCAAACTCATACATGACTACTGGAAAAACCATAACTTTGACTAGATGGATCTTTCTTGGCAAAGTAACGTCTCTGCTTTTCAATATGCTGTCTAGGTTGGTCATAGCTTTTCTTCCAAGGAGTAAGCGTCTTTCAATTTCATGGGCACAGTCACCATCTGCGGCAATTTTGGAGCCCAAAAAACTGAAGTCTCTCACTGTTTCCATTGTTTCCCCATCTACTTGCCATGAAGTGATGGGACTGGATGCCATGATCTTAGTTTTCTGAATGTTGAATTTTAAACCAACTTTTTTCACTCTCCTCTTTCACTTTCAACAAGAGGCTCTTTAGTTCTCCTTCACTTCCTACCATAATGGTGGTGTCATCTGCCTATCTGAGGTTATTGATATTTCTCCTGGAAATCTTGATTCCTGCTTGTGCTTCATGCAGCCCAGCATTTTGCTTGATGTACTCTGCATGTAAGTTAAATAAGCAGGGTGACACTATACAGCCTTAACGTACACCTTTCCCTATTTGGAACCAGTTTGTTGTTCCATGTAGAGTTCTAACTGTTGCTTCCTAACCTGCATACAGATTTCTCAGGAGGCAGGTCAGGTGGTCTGGTATTCCCATCTCTTTCAGAATTTTCCACAGTTTGTTGTGATCCACACAGCCAAAGGCTTTGGTGTAGTCAATAAAGTAGTAGATTTTTTTTGGAACTCTCTTTTTTGATGATCCAACAGATGTTGGCAATTTGATCTCTGGTTCCTCTGCCTTTTCTAAATCCAGCTTGAAGAACATCTGGAAGTTCTTAGCTCATGTACTGTTGAAGACTAGCTTGGACGATTTTGAGCATGACCTTTCCAGTATGTGAAATGACTGCAATTGTGCAGTAGTTTGAGCATTCTTTGGCATTGCCTTTCTTTGCGATTGGAATGAAAACTGACCTTTTCCAGTCCTGTGGCCACTGCTGACTTTTCCAAATTTGCTGGCACACTAAGTGCAGCACTTTCACAGCATCATCTTTCAGGATTTGAAATAGCTCAACTGGAATTCCATCACCTCCACTAGCTTTGTTCGTAGTGATGCTTCCTAAGGCCCACTTGACTTCACATTCTAGGATGTCTGGCTCTAGGTGAGAGATCACAACGTTGTGGTTATCTGGGTCGTGAAGATCTTTTTTGCATAGTTCTGTATATTGTTGCCACCTCTTCTTAGTATCTTCTGCTTCTGTTAGGTCCATATCATTTCTGGACAGGCCAAGGCTCTAACACACAAATAAAGAATCTTTCTGGACTATTTCAAAAGAGATGCTTTGGTCTTAATGTGGTGGGATAGGGTGAATTTCCAATTTCACTGAACAAGTTAAAACATTCAGATTAGATTGCATATGTGGACGTAACCTGATCCAAGACCACTTCTGTGATGCAGCAGAAGTTTCTACGTTTGTTAAATCATTCTGCCATGTCCTCGTCCTTCTCAGAGCCTCCCTCCATGTCATCATGATTCATCCACAAAAGTACAATGACTACATAACTGAGGGCAGCCATTAATGTGAACTATTTCAGAGAACTATGCCTTGAGGAAAGAACTGTTTGCATTAGACACGGTCTTAGACTCAGTTCTCTCCCTCCTTCACAAAGGGAAGATGGATATTTTCTGGTCAGATGAACAGTTTATGAGGTTTTGTACTCTGTAAAAAGACATCTTCAAGGCCTTATGTACGTACAATGTAAAACCTTGAGATATTTTATGTTGTAACATATATATTTAATGTGATAATAAAAAAGCTTATTTGTTTCAAAGTCTCTTTTACCCTTGCTTATACAACAGAACAGCTTGATGCTATTGGCTAAATTTTCAAAACTTTCATTATTCATGGCTGCAATGGGAACTTGCTCAACTTCCATAGACATATAAATCAGATTCTAGCAGCAAATGACACATTCAGGATGAGTAATACAACATCCATATGGAAGCACAGTGTCAGAGATTGAAGGAGGTGTTTTTAAATCCCAGCAGGTTTATGTAGTTACAATTGTTTCTACAGTAAAAATATGATTCTTATTTTTTTAATTTCAAAAATAACCATTTAATTCCAAAAATTATTTAGCACACTTGACACAACTACATAAAAGAACATGAGACCCTTTTAATAAAAGACAGAAATAGTCTTTATGTTAGTAAAGAGAATTAATAGACAGTTTAAAAATCATATCTCCAAATGGAAAATTCACTTGAATGACACCAAATAGCATTTTACTATGCAATCCATAGGAGCTAGTTAAAGACTTGCAAGTTCATCGTCATGATATCTGTTCCTGACAGCAGAGTTATTAGGCAGCAGAAACTACTTCAGTAAATAGTACTCTAGGGTCAGGGTGAGGAAGTTCTAGAGAAAGGAAAGCCATTGATCAATTTTACTGGATCCTAAAGATTGAAATATAAATAGTGGGTTGAATATCATGTGCACATTACTAGACAACCAAAGAATAACAATAAAGTGACCTTACACATCAATCTTGCTATTTATCCTAAAGGAATCTCAAATGATGTCTAAAAATAAGTATTTCTAGGTTATAATGTTAGGTGGATCACTGAAGCCATACTAAACTTTTGGAGAAGAGTCTCAAGCACTGTTTATACTATCAGGGAAAACATTGCTCCAGATATGAGAAACTGGCTCACTCAAAATATTTACCCACCTTGGTCCTAAGTTGTGTCCATATCCAAAAAGATGAGGATTTGAATCAAGTTGGTAATTACTAATCTAATTCACATAGCAATCGAAATTTATGACTCAAACCCTTAGGCTAATTTTTACTCTATTATCACATAAGGATAACAAATATAGTTCCCATTTTACTAAGGGAAATACAACCTCATTTTGATGTATGTTCTTGACCTAGTCCTTTTATACAAGTAATACAAATAACTCAGCTTTTTATTGATGTTTTGTGAACACTTTCTAAAAGCAGTTTAATTTATATCTAATTGCATGTGACAATAGTGTCTGCTGGTGTTGTTCCAAGTTTGATGTACTAAATGAAATTCATTTTTGACATTTGGTAGACAAGCATTAATTTCATCAGAGTATAAGAACTTTCAAATTGAAAGAAACTTTATACTAACTACCCATTTGTGATAACTTTTAGGTGGTCAATGTCTTTTGTGGTAAAACACTATTGCATATTGCAGGATAATGGATACAGCTATTTTGCTTTGTAAAATATCCTCTACTCTAAGTTGAGCATCACTTTTTCCACTTACTAAGCTACCCCACGTCCGAGGCCAGGGATGGCGGCCAGGAGGAGCAACCCCACATCCAAGGAGTGGTGGCTGCACCAGTGCAAGAGGGCCTAGAGGAGCTATTCCACGTCAAGGTCAGGAGGGACGGTGGTGAGGAGATACACCTCGTCCAAGGTAAGGAGCAGTGGCTGTGCTTTGCTGGAGCAGCCGTGAAGAGATACCCCACGTCCAAGAGAAACCCAAGTAAGATGGTAGGTATTGCAAGAGGGCATCACAGGGCATACACACTGAAACCATAATCACAGAAAACTAGTCGATCTAATCACACTAGGACCACAGCCTTGTCTAACTCAATGAAACTAAGCCATGCCCTGTGGGGCCACCCAAAATGGGCAGGTCATGGTGGAGAGGTCTGACAGATTGTAGTCCACTGGAGAAAGGAATGGCAAACCAATTCAGTATTCTTGCCTTGAGAACCCCATGAACAGTATGAAAAGGCAAAATGATAGGGTACTGAAAAAGGAACTCCCCGGGTCAGTAGGTGCCCAGTATGCTACTGGAGATCAGTGGAGAAATAACTCCAGAAAGAATGAAGGGATGGAACCAAAGCAAAAAAAATACCCAGCTGTGGATGTGACTGGTGACAGAAGCAAGGTCTGATGCTGTAAAGAGCAATGTTGCATAGGAACCTGGAATGTCAGGTCCATGAATCAAGGCAAATTGGAAGTGGCCGAGCGAGATGGCAAGAGTGAACGTCAACATTCTAGGAATCAGCAAACTAAAATGGACTGGAATGGGTGAATTTAACTCAGATGACCATTATATCTACTACTGCAGGCAGGAATCCCTTAGAAGAAATGGAGTAGGCATCATAGTCAACGAAAGAGTCCAAAATGCAGTACTTGGATGCAACTCAAAAAAGACAGAATGATCTCTGTTTGTTTCCAAGGCAAACCACTCAGTATCACAGTAATCCAAGTCTATGCCCCAACCAGTAATGCTGAAGAAGCTGAGGTTGAATGCTTCTATGAAGACCTACAAGACCTTTTAGAACTAACACCAAAAAAAGATGTCCTTTTCATTATAGGGGACTGGAATGCAAAAGTAGGAAGTCAAGAAACACCTGGAGTAACATGCAAATTTGGCCTTGGAATACAGAATGAATCAGGGCAAAGATGAATAGAGTTTTGCCAACAAAATGCCCTGGTCATAGGAACAACACAAGAGAAGACTCTCCACATGGACATCACCAGATGGTCAACACCAAAATCAGACTGATTATATTCTTTGCAGCCAAAGATGGAGAAGCTCTATACAGTCAACAAAAACAAGACCAGGAGCTGACTGTGGCTCAGATCATGAACTCCTTATTGCCAAATTCAGACTCAAATTGAAGAAAGTAGGGAAAACCGCTAGACCATTCAGGTATGACCTAAATCAAATCCCTTATGATTATACAGTGGAAGGGAGAAATAGATTTAAGGGATTAGATCTGATAGATAGAGTGCCTGATGAACTATGGACGGAGGTTTGTAACATTGTACAGAGGGCAGGGATCAAGACCATCCCCATGGAAATGAAATGCAAAAAAGCAAAATGGCTGTCTGGGGAGGCCTTACAAATAGCTGTGAAAAGAAGAGAGGTGAAAAGCAAAGGAGAAAAGGAAAGATATAAGCATCTGAATGCAGAGTTCCAAAGAATANATCTCACATGCTAGTAAAGTAATGCTCAAAATTCTCCAAGCCAGGCTTCAGCAATACGTGAACCGTGAACTCCCTGATGTTCAAGCTGGTTTAGAAAAGGCAGAGGAACCAGAGATCAAATTGCTAACATCTGCTGGATCATGGAAAAAGCAAGAGAGTTCGAGAAAAACATCTATTTCTGCTTTACTGACTCTGCCAAAGCTTTTGACTGTGTGGATCACAATAAACTGTGGAAAATTCTGAAAGAGATAGGAATACCAGACCACCTGACCTGCCTCTTGAGAAACCTATATGCAGGTCAGGAAGCAACAGTTAGAACTGGACATGGAACAACACACTGGTTTCAAATAGGAAAAGGGGTACGTCAAGGCTATATATTGCCACCCTGCTTATTTAACTTTTATGCAGAGTACATCATGAGAAATGCTGGACTGGAAGAAACACAAGCTGGAATCAAGATTGCCAGGAGAAATATCAATCACTTCAGATATGCAGATGACACCACCCTTATGGCAGAAAGTGAAGAGGAACTAAAAATCCTCTTGATGAAAGTGAAAGTGGAAAGTGAAAAAGTTGGCTTAAAGCTCAACATTCAGAAAACGAAGATCATAGCATCTGGTCCCATCATTTCATGGGAAATAGATGGGGAAACAGTGGAAACAGTGTCAGACTTTATTTTTTAGGCTCCAAAATCACTGCAAATGGTGACTGCAGCCATGAAATTAAAAGACACTTACTCCTTGGAAGGAAAGTTATGACCAACCTAGATAGCATATTGAAAAGCAGAGACATTACTTTGCCAACAAAGGTCCATCTAGTCAAGGCTATGGTTTTTCCAGTGGTCATGTATGGATGTGAGCTTTGGACTGTGAAGAAACCTGGGCACCAAAGAATTGATTCTTTTGAACTGTGTTGTTGGAGAAGCCTCTTGAGAGTCCCTTGGACTGCAAGGAGATCCAACCAGTCCATGCTGAAGGAGATCAGCCCTGGGATTTCTTTGGAGGGAATGATGCCAAAGCTGAAACTCCAATACTTTGTCCACCTCATGTGAAGAGTTGACTCACTGGAAAAGATTCTGATGCTGGGAGGGATTGGGGGCAGGAGGAGAATGGGATGACAGAGGATGAGATGGCTGGATGGCATCACTGACTCGATGGACCTGAGTCTGAGTGAACTCCAGGAGTTGGTGATGGACAGGGAGGCCTGCCATGCTGCGATTCATGGGGTCGCAAAGAGTTGGACACAAATGAGTGACTGAACTGAACTGAGGGCTCTCTGACTGTAATTTTTATTTATATTTTTTCTCTGATAGTAAAGGCATCGTAGGAAATAATTTCAGTCATTGTTTCTCTTATCTTATTTTTAAATGCCATTGTTTGAGAACAACCCTAATAAGTAATTTCAGAAAATAAATGAAAAGAAATATTTAATTATGTTGTTCATTAGAGGAGAAGAGAAAGGATGTTATCAATTTTCTCACATTGTATGGTAACTTGTATTGAGGAGACACAGGGCTGCTCCATCCTCTAAAGGTATTTTCTCATTGTGTCCGTGAACAAGCACTGTGGCAAACCAAGAAAAGCACAGGTATTTGCCCTGACGATCCCTGTAGAAGGTGGTATTATTTTAGGTGCCCTGTAAATGTCTCCTGAGAAAGTGACGATCATTCTAAAAGACAAGGCAAGCATAATGAAAAATATGCTTTTTCAAACACATGCTATGAACCTCTTCATTTTTAGAGATTTTGATCTATCACACCCAGATGTGCACAATACATATTTGTTCAAGGTGGTTGTGACACGAAGACTGTGACATGAAGGTCTTTAGCTGTTGCAGCTGGTTTTTTAAATGCATATTTCAACACTTAAGACTTAAGAAAGCATTCCATTCTGCTAGATATTTGCTCACCTATTCCACAAGCAAATATTAAGTAACATTTCAGTAGGGAAAGAGTGATCAGAATTTAGTATGGAAAAGAATATACAAATACATTATCACAATGTGATAAAAGTCTCATACTAACTCTATGGGAATCCAAAAAAAAAAAAAAAAGTGTTTAAATTTCAAGGAAACAGTTGCATTTAAGCTGTGTCTCTAAAGATAAGTAAGAGGACTTCCCTATAGCTCAGATGGTAAAGAATCTGCGAGAGACCTGGGTTCAATCTCTGGCTTAGGAAAATCCCCTGGAGAAGGAAATGGCAACCCACTCCAGTACTCTTGCCTGGAGAATCCCATGGACAGAGGAGCCTGGCGGACTACAGTCCACGGGGTCACAGTCAGACACGACTAAGTGACTAACACACAAAGATAAGGAAAGGTTCCCTGGACAGAAAAGACAATGGCAAAGAAGAGGACAGAGAGGGGAAGGCAAAGAACAGTTTAGGCGGGGGAAAATAATTTTAGATATATAGAGAGAGGAAGGACATAAGGCAGCGGCTCTCTGCAAGAAGTCTGGTGTTTACTAGAAGAGAAAGAACATGTATGGGAATCGCAGCTCTTCTTTGGAAAGATATCCCTATCTGGTTCATCTTCCTGAAATGTAATGGAAACCACTGACGAGAAACAAGTAAAACCAGGCAAGGTAGAAATGGTGCTAACATTCATTCAGAAGTGAAGGCTCCAGAGCTAGTCATTAAATTGTAAAAGTGATGCTGAAGCTCTAGGGTGGGACACCCTCTGCCAGGTGAGGGAGTGGAACTCTGCTTCAAGAGCAGCACCTGAATATTCTGAGAATGCTGAATTCTCTCCCTTGCCATTTCCTTTAATGACAGGAAACTGGAGAGAATGAAATATCACCCCACTTGAGAGAAGGAAAAAATAAAGAACTGCTTTCAAGGTATTTATTCTAGGAAGAAGATCAAGTTACTTCTATCGTATCAGATTAAAAAAGACTGCCTAGTCAGAACCACCCAACCTTGAGTAAGGTAAAATGAAATGGCATGGATATTACACAAACATATTACAGCAAAGAACATGTATGCAAAAGCCAAGAAAAGAAACCCAGCTATAAGAAAAACATAATTTAAACAATAGAGAAAAAATACAATACAATTAATTGTTTCATGTCATAAAAACAATGTAAGAAAATCAATTTTTAACAAAGAGTCCAAAGACTAGTTGATAAAAGAGTGAAATGAGATAATTTAATTTAAAACAAGGAACAGAATAGGCACAGCTAAAAGTCATATTAGTTAACATAGAAAAGGGATAAGATCATCACAGTGCCTTCAAAACTAAAATCCAGAATAAAACTATTAGGCAAAAGCAAATACAAATAGAATACAAAAATTATCCAACACAAGGATAATGTGTTGAAATATGGGGTTGGCCAAAAAGTTCGTTCAAGTTTTTCTATAACATCTTATAGAAAAACCCAAATGAATTTTTCAGTCAACCCAACAGAATTCAGTGAATGAAACAGAAGATTCATAAAGGTAAAATAAAAGAAATTTGAAAAACGGAGAAACAGCTGAGCATGTAGATCAAAAACAGCACACTGTGTTCTAGGAAATTTTGAAACAAAACATTCAATTCTAAAAAAATCCAGTTTTTTTAACTTAAAAAAAAAAAAAAAAAAGAATCAGGCAAACAAAAACCAAGTAGGGGGAAGGGGTATGGACCATCTTCACAAGGTAAAAGATGGCGGGTTGCCTCTGTAACATCAGATTCTGGAAGATAAGGAAGCACTGTGTTTAAGTTCAGTAAGAAAGTGTATCTCAAAAACATAACTCAAACAATACAGTAGCCATGGGCATTTCTTAGAAAGTTTGCCTAATGGTAAAATTCAACAAATTGGCGATGGATAGATATAAAGATCTTCAGAATAAAGTGTTCGTAATAAAGAGACTGGTAGTGAGACTGAATCAATTTAAATATAAAACCAATGATAAGCAACCATGGGAGTTGTAATTATTATATCCATTCAATACAAAAACAACAATATAACTAATAAAACTCAGGAGGGAGGCAAAATAGTGTACAAATTATAACAGTGCTACTTTTTTCATCTTTCAATGGTTTCAGCCACTCAGTGCTTTGAAAATTCCTTTTTTCCATCCTTAAGGAAACTACTTAAAAATAAAGTCTCTAAGTTAAAGAAATACTTATTTGAATTTCAACAATTAATTTTACTCATTTATTTTTATACTTTTAAATTCAAGCAAAATTAACAATACCAATCATTTGGAAAATACCATCAATAATATGACTTTATTTTTATTAAAGTTTTTCTATCTTCTATCCACATGGAATATTTTAGAATAAGAGTTACTTAATGAGAATTTCTAGGAGATGTGATAGGAGGGAAAGGGCTGTACTTTCCAGCACTGATCTGATAACTTATGGTTATCATTTTTATAAAAGTCAAAACCAGTATGCCAAGATGCCACTGCTGCTGCTAAGTCGCTTCAGTCATGTCCGACTCTGTGCGACCCCATAGACGGCAGCCCAGCAGGCTCCTCCGTCCCTGGGATTCTCCAGGCAAGAACACTGGAGTGGGTTGCTGTTTCCTTCTCCAATGCATGGAAGTGAAAAGTGAAAGTGAAGTTGCTCAGTCATTTCCGACTCTTCGTGACCCCATGGACTGCAGCCTACCAGGCTCCTCCGTCCATGGGATTCTCCAGGCAAGAGTACTGGAGTCGGGTGCCATTGCCAAGACGCTGCTAGTACTGGTTAATTCTGGATCCAAGGGTTATGGATTTATTCATGCTAAAGCTGAAGCTCCAGTACTTTGGCCACCTCATGTGAAGAGTTGACTCATTAGAAAAAGACTCTGATGCTGGGAGGGATTGGGGGCAGGTGAAGGGGACGACAGAGGATGAGTTGGCTGGAAGGCATCACTGACTTGATGGACGTGAGTTTGAGTGAACTCCGGGGGTTGGTGATGGACAGGGAGGCCTGGCGTGCTGCAATTCATGGGGTCGCAAAGAGTCAAACACGACTGAGTGACTGAACTGACCTGATTCATGCATTTAAAATTAAACATTATTATGTATAATGTACTGTCCAAGGTGCTGAAAATACAACAGCCAAGAAAACAAATTCCATTTCTTCAAGGAGCTTTAAGGAAGGGAGAACACACAAAGACCACATCAAAAGTAAACATGTACTATGTTAGGAAGTGATAAGATGAACTATGAAGAAAAAAGTCTGTCTAAGAGCCCCAGATTGCTAGGGCCAGTCCTAGTTTATGACTCTTGTTTCAACTTCCTAACTAACTGGGGTTCCTTTTCAATCTCAAAAGCATCCTGTTTGGATGACAAATCAGAAGTTTACTCCAGGTGAGGGTGAGATGAAATGCTCTAGAATCAAAGAGTGGCTAGAAACATCCTCAAGATAAGGTAATGTTTGAACAGAGACTTGAAGAAGGGAAGGAGCAAGTCATGGTGATATCGAGGGAAGGAATACTCCAGGCAAAAGGAGCAGCAAGGACAAAGACCTTAAGTGAGGATATGTTTGACATCTTCCAAGACCACAGAGAAAACTCAGGGGGAGGGAGGTAGCAGGTGAGGGCAGAGGGGTTGGGCAAAGAGTCGAGAGACAGTGGGACAGTAATAAAAAGCCTTTTAGGGCTCTCTTGTAAGCAGTTTGGTTTTTACCTTGAATGAGACAAGATGCTAAGAGAGGATTTTGAGCAAGGAACAATTTGACCTGACTCATATTTTTAGATAATCTGGCTGCTGGATCATAGGGAGGCAAGGATAAAAACAGAATAAGGGGGCTATTGGAATACTCCAGGTGAAGAACTGAAGGTGGTAATGGTGAAGGCAGTAAGAATGAGCACAAAATAGGATGGATGATTGCTATTGTTCTTCCTTGTACTTTCCTGTATCTGTTAAATTTAATAAAATTAACATTTTAAAAGATTCATGGTAAAAGCTTGACAAGAGACATTTAGTAGAATCTAACGGAAGTTAATGACCATTTGAAGGACATGAAAGAGGGACCGTCCTTTAAGATTACCAAGTTTTTGGCTTCAGCAGCAAGAATCATACCACCATTAACCAAAACAGGGGATGCAGAAGAAGAAACAAGCATGTGGTTATCAGAACACTGAATTCAAGGGCCCACAAAACAGAGCTAACCAGGCCTTAGCCAAGCAGCAGTCATACACAGGAGTTTAAGAAAGTCCTCTGGGTCTGGGGAAAAGAGTTAAGGAGTCATCAACACAGAAGTCATCACTGAAGGTGTGTGGGCATGACTGAAAGAGAATGTGAACACAGGGGAAGGAGAATGATGCCATGGAAGAAGAGAAGTCTGCATACTGGACAAGAACAAGATGAACTGGGAGCAGGTGCAGAAGTAAATGCTGTTTTTGAAGGCCAAGGAATAAAGACCTCCTCCAGAGTGCCAGACTTCACGTGTCAAATTACCTGACGGAATATAATCCAGCCCCGAGAAAGAGGTTTGCAAGCATTTAAGCCCCTATTTAAAAATGGAACTTTTGTTGCTGCAAGTTCTTTTTCACTGTAAACTTGATCAAGAGATAAAATATGACTGTGCCGTGATGCTACTTTAGTATTTATTTTATAATTTCTACAGTCTTTTGTCTTATTTTAAGTGATCCTTTATAAAAGGCTTTTTGAACACTGTAGACTATATAAACTATATTATAATGCCTGCTTCAAAATATAATCTTCATTTATACCCTATTAACCATCTCAGTCTTCCTTAATAATAATATTCTTGCCTTAAACATTGTTATCCTGAACTAATATGATTCAGATCTGATAAGACTACAGATGTTCCTCCTGCAACTCTGAATGGAGAAACAAAGGTCTATAAAATCTTACTTGGGTTTTATCTATTCTACTGTAGTACAAGGATAAGTTCATATATTGCTGTTTTTATTTGTCATGCTTAACACTAAGGCTATCAGATATTTTTTCTACTGAAATTTTCCTTTATTTTGACTTTAATAGCTACTTAAAACCCAGTTTTTTTCTCAGTCAATCTGTGGTTGGTGGGGCATGGCAAGGAAAAAGGATACACTGGCAAAGAGCCTCCTGTCTTTCACTCATAAAACATACTTATGATGAAAAAAGGTGATAAAATAGGAAAGTATGAGCTCTTCTCACTGATGTTATTCCATCCACACATCTGCAAAGCCTCAGCTCTCAACTATTCACCCTCAGGAAGAAATCGGCAAGGCAAATTTCTCATTTTCCTAATTTCAAGGTGACTGAAGCCCCTAGAGTCTCCTATTACTGCTGTTCATGGACGTTTAGGATTTACACTCTTCGGGAAATAGACAATTCATACATTTTAACACTCAAATCAACCTTGAGTGCCCTTCTATCCTTCTTCAAGTAATAAAGACACGATGATCAATTTTGCACATTTTCTCACTGGCATCTTACATGGGCTGTGAAAGTTTAATAGGGTTCTATTTCTGAAAATTATGCTATGTTGCTTTAGCTATTCTGATACCCAAGGAATTGGAAAGGTGAATCATTCATTCTGTTGCTTAGGGAGACATTTCCAGAGAAAAAGAAGCTGAGCTCCCTTCCAAATCTAAAACTTTCTTTCTAAATGTCCTTTATTGAACATATCATTGCTTACCAGGTACCCCTAAATCATCCCTTCTCTTCCTAGAGGACAATTTCAGACTAGTGGATCTGGAAGTGAGCATCCTTTGTATAAAGACATTTTTCTCCAACAGGTTTATCTCTTTATCAAGTGATATTCTCTTCACTTGGTCACAGTGTTGATTTTCCCACCTCTGAAAACATTCCTACCACTTGACCAATGGATGAACTTTTGTGTACACCCACTTTCTTCAGCCAGAAAAAATACATATGTGTACTGCATAAAACAGTATTGCAATAAAATTAAACGCAGGTACTGGCCTGGTAGTAGATCTGCAGACGATCAGTATTACCCGAGAACTTCTGAAAAGCTCTAAATTCTCACCCCCTTCCCAGATCTAGTGAATCAGAATATCTTGAGGAAGGGCCCAGTTAGCAAAGGCTTAACAAGCCCTCCAGGTAATTCTGATGAAGTTAAAGTTTGAGAAGCACTGAATATTAAAGAACACCTGGGGCATTTGCTTTTTTTAATGAGAATGTGCAGAGGAGGTGAATGGGGCATATCAGGCTAATTAAATCAAAATCTCTGGAACTGGGAGCTGGGCACTCAAATGTTTTAAAAGCTCCCAGAGGTGTGTTCTAATGCACAACAGATCTGAGAGCCACTGCAGTCGAGACATCCTATCTTAAATGGTGAAAATCACTCTGACTTGCATAAAACAATTTACTGGTTTTGCAATCTACTAGTTATATTTATTTAGGTGCTTATTTTATCTTACCCAATTAGCTTGAGGTGAGAGTCTAAGTATTATTCATATTTCATCCCCTGAAGCGCTGAGCACAATCTCATGCAACTAAATTTAATGAGAACACAGTTCAATATCTACTTCACAAAGCACCATCCTGTCTGCGCCTCACAACACACCTCTGAAACAAGCAGGCCATTCTCAGTTGTTTTCTTTTTTTAAATAGAGCTCACAGAGGGTACCTGACTTATTCTCTCACAGTTAATTACAGCAAAACCTAAAATATCTACCCAGAGATCTTCTCACCTCTAAATGTTACTCCTCTTCAACTTCTAACTGGGATGCAGTTTCCCTACAGAGGGTCTTTTCACTTTCTGTTAAACGAGCCTCTTCAATCCCCATCTCGCCACCATCACTTCTGGTCCAGTATGTATGCTTTTCAAAGGCACCCTTTAACTTCAGAGACTTATACCTCTCTTTATCCTGCAGAGACATGAGGCATCATTGATTTCAAGATGCTCAAATGCTGAGGCCACATACGAAAACAATCTTCACCCAAAAAGTTCTGGAAAGGAGGGAAGTAGGTAATAAAATATCTCTTAGCTCGCTGGTCTTTACCATTGATAATTCTCAAAGGAAAGGAAATCATCAAGTGGATATGACAGTACACATTTTCTTCTACACGGATTTGCTATTGTTTTCATTATAGCCTTCAGATGGCTCAACACCTATGTCATGAAAGCGTGAACCCAATGAATTGTAACACAAACAGCGTGCAAATTCATCCATATGCCAACCATGTACCATCTGCAAGAAAGGCCTATAAATAATCCTTCTTTTCTTTCCAAATCCAAACGATTATATTGTAAACAAGCCATATTTACAGATGGATCACTGTACACACTCTCTTTAGACGCTTCTGAGTGTTATTTCCTTTTTCCTAGAGTATAAATGTTGAATAGTTGGTCTGCATTCTTCAGAGTGTGGGTGGGCTATGTGAAATGCTTCAGGTTTTGATCATAACTATATTCAGGCTGCAGCTTCTGCCCTGAGAAAGAATCAACATCTGTCTTGACTATCAGCTGTGCTAAGGAAGTCACTCTTAAGGCATATTTTACTCCCACAAGCTGAACAATCCCAAAGATTCTGCAAGTTTTATTTATTGCACTCTCATAATAAATTTAAACCTTGATCATCTGGGTAGGGAAGAAGGATAAAGAAACAGGATTATCTATTCACAGTCACAGCCTCGATTTAGATGAGGAGGTCACATTACTATTCATGCGGAGAGGAGCCCATGAACTCACCAGTAAAGATGGGCTGTGCTGCACTGTACCATGAAGACTGCTGGTGTCAGAGCCCTCTCCGACCCAGCACCTGGAAAGCCCCCCAGACCTTCTACCTGATGGCTGGGAAAAGTAGGCAACCTGGTAAGTAAGCAGAAAAGGACCTGGCAGTAAAAATTAGGTCAAGACCTGAAACAGAAAGCACAGAAATCTATCAGTAAGGTCACTTCCACATAAGGGGTACTGAGAAGAGAAGTGAATGTGAACAGTTTTCTTCTTCATAGTTAACATTGAGAGGTGACCAATACAAGGTGAAGAATGAACACCCTAAAATCTAAAGACAAGTCCATTAATTGGTGTGATTTTTGGTGACTTGCTTTTCTGTGCTTCAGTATCTTCATCTATGAAATGGGGATAATCATGGTTCATACCCCGCAGGTAGTACTGATAAAGGGCTTAGAAAGATGCCTGGCACATAGCACTCAGTGAATATTTGCTATTGTTATTATTATTCTGTGATGTCACCTCTTAAACTAAAAAGAGTTTCAATATAAAAGATACAGGATAGAGATTATAAGCAATTCGTTTGGCTCTCTGTGGCTTTAAGCCTGTGGGCCTGGCTGTGGCAATGACAGTTTCCTCTCCAGTAAGTGGTAATTCTGGTCTCCTCACTTTTCATGACCATCTTCAGATATCTCCTGTTCTTTGCCTTTCTTATTCTTATACAACCTACAAGTTTATATAAGGTACAAAGACTTCCCAAGTCTAAAATTTTCCAATTATATAAAAATCCTACCCTGTACGATCATGCTAAAAATGAACAGGTTTTCCTAATGTGAGATATAAAAATTTAACTTTCAAAACCATAGAAACTCAAGAGCTGCTCTGTCTGGAAAGACTGCAACCAAGGATGAGCTAATTTGCCTCATTTATCATCTTGTAGAGCAAACATTCAAGCCAAAATAATATTTGCAGTGAAGAGAAGAACTATCTGTAGGTTCAGGGACAAGATTTAAGTATTCAGGATACATATATGGATGTGTTAACAACAAGCATCTTTTCGAACTCCACTGTTATTTATACCCCAATTTTTTTTTCCTTTTCTGTAATGTTAATTTGCTCAGCAAGTGTTAAAAAATAAGGGTTAGTGCAAACGTGATATATGAATCTGACAACTAGTCACAGTCTAATCAACTCTCTTCAATATAACCAAAATCAACTATTTTTTAAAGCCAAGACTGGTCATGTTTTTCAGAATTGGTGCTAACTCTCCCATTTGAAAACCTCACAGTCCTGGGCATCACTTAAGCCTTTTCCAAAATTCTCATGTATTTACTTTAAAGTAAAGAAAGTCAGAATATCTATTAAGGCAACTTCCTGTTATCTTTTTCAGTGCTGAATTGATAATGAATCTAACTCAGAGACACAGAGAGGAAAACTATTAATATAGAGTGAATTTCGGACTGGATTTGATTTTTTTAAGTTATCTCAAAGAGCTCAGTAGGAAAAAAAGAGAGAGAGAGAGAGAAAGAGCTCAGTAGTACATTGGGTTTTGATAGGGCAATTTATGTGTGAGTTATTAGACTCCTAGTATAAACCCAACACATAAGATACCTGCTTTATGAAGAAAGAAAAGAAGGTTATTTCTATTTATTTGCATCCTTTGAAATAACAAGTCAGAGTTCCTTTGCATAGCTAACCTGCTAGACAAACAAATGCTGTTCTACCACAAGTAAATTCTATGTGTGCATACGAGGTCAAAATGACAATCTTCCCACCTTTGCTGAAGTGAAAGTCTTGTCCAATTCTTTGCAACTCCATGAACTTTAATCCACCAGGCTCCTCTGTCCATGGAATTCTCCAGGCAAGAATACTGGAGTGGGTTGCCATTTCCTTCTCCAGGGGATTTTCCCAACCCAGGGATTGAAGTTGGGTCTCCTGCATTGCAGGCAGATTCTGTACCAACTGAGCCACCAGGAAAGCCTACTGCAGAACTAAGGGATTATTCCATCTCTGTTAGAGATTTGTTAGAATAAGCAGATGATAACATAACAGAAAGCTCTCAAGAAAATGGGGTCTCACATAAGACCAACTCCACAAGTTACATTTTTAAACATTTCATTACCTCTTATTGGTTCAAAAGCCTGCATGAAGTATAGCCTAGTGTTTGTGAGGGCAGAGTGTCATAAAAACTAGATCATGGGTTCAATCCCTGTCCTGAGAATCTCTGCACTTTCAATATACAATGGTGATAATTATACCTGTCTAACAAAGGTGCTGCAAAGGTTACTTTGGATAACTCATGTAAAAAGCCCTACATATAATAGGTGCTCGGTAAGGAGTATATATTATCATACTTTCTGTGCTTTTTTCCCTTTAGTGAGGCTTTTTTCAATTAAATGTATTTACTACTTAAATGAGATGAGTGTGTATAGTATTACATTAATCCCTAGAGAGTTGAATAAGATGAAAGTGAAGTTTATGTTAAGCAAATTGAATGAACATTGTTAGGTAGACTCTAAGACTGGTGGGAAAAATCACAGCATCTTAGGCTTACAACTGCCTCTATCCCATGAGGAAGCAGAGATGGCCAGAAAGCAATGAATGAGATTGGAAAGCAAGACTAAAGCAAGCCCTTAAGTAAACATTTCAGCTGTCTATGCACACCAAGCAAAATGAGAGATTAAAAAGAACAATTCAGATAATTCATGTCAACAAAAAAAGGGTTTCTCTTTCTTCAAATATCCAGATATTTCAGGAAGAATGTCTATATCTTCAATTATTCAGCAATTGCTTCAGTTCCAAGTTCGTGTGTTGCATATATTCAATACAGCCTATTTCTGTGAGATACCACAAAGAACAAAATGGCTGCTTAGTTGTATTATAGTCATGAAAATGCACTATAAAAAAGCAATCAAACCATTCGGTTAAAAGGCAGATCAGGAGAGCACAAATCTAAGGTTATAGTGCACTTTTATGAGTCATCCAGGGCTCAAAGGGTACTACAGCTTTGGGAGTACGTTCTCAGTTGCTCAATCATCCAAGATCCTCTGTCCATGGGATTTTTCCCATGCAAGAATAGTGGGATGGATTTCCGTTTTCTCCTCAAGGAGAACTTCTCCATCCAGGGATCGAATCTGTATCCCCTACAACTGGCAGGCAGATTCTTTACCATTGAGCCACCTGGGAAGTCTTTACGATCAACTGAAAGAACATGAGTTGTTAAGGAAATACAGTTTCACTCTTTCCTTCTGCCAGCTCACTATACAGAGCACTTTATCAGGGAGAGGAGAGGATATAGACAAAATCCTAAGGCCTTTCCCATCAAAGTTTGTTTATTCAAAGATCCTTTAAATAGAAAACAGAATGAAGAACTGAGGCTATTTTTCAACGAGCTGAAATCTAAAACTCATGCCTTTCTCAAAACTGTCTAAGTGTTTTAACTCTGAATTACAGAGATAACACGATTAGAAACACTACACTTCACTTTTCATGTATAGATATACATACCTTAAGGATTCATTTGCGAACATAATGTATTCTGTTTCCCATGCTTGTAAGCTAAACAACACATTGAATGGTGTTTAAGTTTTTTAAAGTCACTAGCAATGGCACCCCACTCCAGTACTCTTGCCTGGAGAATCCCATGGACGGAGGAGCCTGGTAGGCTGCAGTCCATGGGGTCACTAAGAGTCGGACACGACTGAGCCACTTCACTTTCACTTTTGACTCTCATGCATTGGAGAAGGAGGTGGCAGCCCACTCCAGTGTTCTTGCCTGGAGAATCCCAGGGATGAGGGAGCCTGGTGGGCTGCCGTCTCTGGGGTCACACAGAGTCGGACACGACTGAAGCAACTTAGCAGCAGCAACATGACAAAATGAATTTCACTCCAGTCAATAAAAATAAGGTTTATTTTTCTAAATTCATGAATTCAAGCTAAGTTTTTACAATTATTGAAGTTTCATTTAAATTTCAGTTTTAAAGGCAGAATTAAATATAGGTCAAGAGCTAAGAGAAATTCTTTTGGAAATACATTTTCTATATTCTCCTTTGATGTGTAGCTCTGGCATGTCATTATCTTGGTTTAGAATTTAATTATTTTCTTATTTCAAAAATTGTGATGGTCTGTTAATTGGCTCTAATGTCTCTAATGGCTCAGATGGTTAAGAATATGCCTGCTATTCAGGAAACCTGGGTTCAATTCCAGGGTCAAGAAGATCCCCTGGAGAAGGGAATGGCTACCTACTCCAGTATTCTTGCCTGGAGAATTCCATGGACAGCTCAAGCCTGGCAAGCTACAGTCCATGAGGTCACAAAGAGTTGGACATGACTGAGCAACTAACACCCTCACTTTCTAATGTCTCTAAATTCATACTCTTCTAATCTATTTTTCATGCTGTCACCACATATTTGGATGCAAACTTCACTTTGGTCCAAACACCAAACTGAAACAAGTGTTCAGTTTGAACACTCTGGACCAAAGTGTTTCAATGATACTCCACCACCACTTCTCTCATTACTTACAAGATGAAGTCCCATTCCCACTGCATGTATGCAAACCCTTCAAGGCCTGGCCTCTGACCACTTCCTTGGGCTCATCTCCCACCACTTACCCATCACTGCCTGTGACCGGCACTTCTCCAGGTGTAACATGAATTTCCTATTCCTGTGCTTTTCTTGATGCTGCTTCCTTCACATTGCCACACAGGGGCATTAACACTCTTTAACACTTTCTTTCGCGTTTTCTCTGATGTTTACACCCTTCCAGATATGTACTGATCAGTTCATCTTTCAGTTCAGTTCAGTCATTCAGTCGTGTCCGACTCTTTGCCACCCCATGAATCGCAGCACGCCAGGCCTCCCTGTCCATCACCAACTCCCAGAGTTCACTCAGACTCACGTCCATCGAGTCAGCGATGCCATCCAGCCATCTCGTCCTCGGTCGTCCCCTTCTCCTCCTGCCCCCAACCCCTCCCAGCATCAGAGTCTTTTCCAATGAGTCAACTCTTCACATGAGGTGGCCAAAGTACTGGAGCTTCAGCTTTAGCATCATTCCTTCCAAAGAAATCCCAGGGCNATGACCCTGTTTCCACTGTTTCCCCATCTATTTCCCATGAAGTGATGGGACCAGATGCCAGATCTTCGTTTTCTGAATGTTGAGCTTTAAGCCAACTTTTTCACTCTCCTCTTTCACTTTCATCAAGAGGCTTCTTAGTTCCTCTTCCCTTTCTGCCATAAGGCTGGTGTCATCTGCATATCTGAGGTGATTGATATTTCTCCTGGCAATCTTGATTCTAGCTTGTGCTTCCTTCAGCCCAGCATTTCTCATCATGTACTCTGCATATAAGTTAAATAAGCAGGGTGACAATATACAGCCTTGTTGTACTCCTTTTCCTATTTGAAACCAGGCTGTTGTTCCATGTCCAGTTCTAACTGTTGCTTCCTGACCTGCATACAGATTTCTCAAGAGGCAGGTCTGGTATTCCCATCTCTTTCAGAATTTTCCAGTTTATTGTGAAATCCATCTTTGGCATCCCCATAATATGAAGTTCTGTTTGTTGAAACACTATCAGGTCTTCAAAAACAATTTTAAATGCTGCTTTCTCCATAAACAGAATGGCCAAATAATTTACCTTCCAAACTGGAATGCTTTTGAGAATGGAGGGAGGAGGTTGGATCTTGTTAATAGTTACCCTGGTGCAACAGATAAAAACTGGGAGTATCCCAGGCAAAGCAGGGCTTATGCCTGGAAAATCCCATGGACGGAGGAGCCTGGAAGTCTACAATCCATGGGGTCGCAAAGAGTCAGACACAACTAAGCGACTAAACTTTCACTTCAAACTTTATCCAGAAAAGCCTTTATGATTAGCAAGACAGGTATAAGCCTTTCCACCTTATACTTCTCTTAGACTATTACATCCTTGCAATATATGTTCAGTTGGTCTCCTTATTACTAAGAATTGTAGTCTCTTTAAGGCAGGAATTATATTTGACTCATCTTTGTATTCTCTACTACACTTCCCACATTGCTGCACATACAAAAAGTATTTTAAAATGCTGTCCCCTTAGAATGGTTGATAAATGTGGTACTATCTATGGCAGGGTGAAGAAGCAAAACTAGCTATCTTTCAAATGTTACTACTATGGATTTTAGTCTAGTTAGCAACACGTTCTCAAATAAACTAACTGTTCTGTATCAATTATGTCTTGAAAACCCAGGAATTCACTTCACACAGTAGAATCTAAGAAAAGCTTTCTTTCTTTCGTCTGCATTGGGTTTCTGCTACATCACTGTGACAAAGTAGAAATAGATATCTAAATGTTTAATTCTTCCAAAATATTAAAACATTAGAAGAAACTATCTCCTGAAACTCTATTGCTCATTTCAAAATAAAATTATGCTTCTACTTGTTTGAGAAGTAGTGTTCCATTTAATGTCATTTATATATCAAACTATTGATACACTCAAGAAACAGCTAAGTTCTTTGATTTCAAATAGAAAAAAGGTTATAAAGATGTATCAAGCAGAAATTTTATTCACAGATGATTTCAGAGATATCACATTCAGTGCACATAATGCAATTTGGTCATTGGCAAATTTTTACAAATTTTTTTCTAGAAATGTATTAATTTCTCAAAGAATGTGATATAATATTCCCTAATAGCATATTTATCCAAAATATTAATAGCTTTTAAAATATAGTGCAATGGAAAGTGTTTGTTTTCTTAATTTTGTAAAAGTGACTCTGAAGCTAAATAAGTAAGCACCTTTTGGGGAAAACCATGAAAACAAACCAAGCCTGGACAAGACCATCTTCTGATAAGATTATTTCCCATGTGGAAATTTTTCTCTGCCACACAGTCAAGTCTACTGTCAATGGGCCAGCAATCCAGACTCAAGGAAACACTACTTCCAGTAACTTAGATCTGGGTTTTGTCAGTGACCATATGCCTGTCCCAGGAAAAAACAATTCCATTTCTCAACCCATGCCAGTCTTCAACTCTTGAATGCCTTACACCATTTTCTGAGGTTATAGTTTAATTTGTTCTGCTTAACTTAAAATCTATATAAATAGTACAACTAAGAGATGACTTTCATAGTATGATGGCTATTCCAGAGAGCTGCTTAAAATTATTATAAAAATCTGTAGTTGAGTAGAACCCACCTAGTACATTTCTCCAGATGAATCCTAACAAACATGCTGACTTCCTCTCCTTCAAACTGGAAAATACAATAAACACAATACCTATGGAACGATATACAAACCCATTGCCAGAGATTATCCTCATTCTCATGAAATGATATTGGATACTGTCCAATAACAGGAAAGTCTGTTTTTATTCATTTATATTCACTAAGTAAAGGGAATTCATAGAGGCTCATATAAAAACATACCAGAAAAAGCATGTTTTCATAGACCAAAATATCAAAACTAAGAGAAACTATGTAGAATAATAAGATGAAATCAAAATTCAAGTTAGACCCAAAAATGTATACCATATGTTCTTATATAATTATTGAAAGTGGCCTGTAAATCTGACTCTGAGCTTTCTAGCAGTCAAAGAAAAGAGGAACGTGCATTCAGTTAGATCATTCTTAGAGTTAATGTGAAAAAAAAAAAAAAAAAACTGGCATTCTATCAGGAGCAGCTCAGATTTCAAAATTTGGGGGATAATCTTCCCCCAGAATGGGTACTCGTTAAGAGGACACAGTGTATTATACTGGACTTGTTCTTTTCTCCTCACATCTAGTTACTTGGTTGGTTAGTTAATTTAATTTTCTTTTTAAAGATTTTTTCAACGTACCCATTTTTAAAGTCTTTATTGAATTTGTTACAATATGGCTTCTGTTGTTTGTATTCTGCTCTTTTTAGCCATGAGGCATGTAGATCTTAGCTGCCCTCAGTTCAGTTCAGTTCAGTCGCGTCCGACTCTTTGCCACCCCATGAATCGCAGCACGCCAGGCCTCCCTGTCCATCACCAACTCCCAGAGTTCACTCAGATTCACGTCCATCGAGTCAGTGATGCCATCCAGCCATCTCGTCCTCTGTCGTCCCCTTCTCCTCCTGCCCCCAATATCTCCCAGCATCAGAGTCTTTTCCAATNTCTCAAGAGGCAGGTCAGGTGGTCTGGTATTCCCATCTCTTTCAGAATTTTCCACAGTTTATTATGATCCACACAGTCAAAGGCTTTGGCATAGTCAATACAGCAGAAATAGATGTTTTTCTCGAACTCTCTTGCTTTTTCCATGATCCAGAGGATGTTGGCAATTTGATCTCTGGTTCCTCTGCCTTTTCTAAAACCAGCTTGACCATCAGGAAGTTCATGGTTCATGTATTGCTGAAGCTTGGCTTGGAGAATTTTGAGCATTACTTTACTAGCCTGTGAGATGAGTGCAATTGTGTGGTAGTTTGAGCATTCTTTGGCATTGCCTTTCTTTGGGATTGGAATGAAAACTGACCTTTTCCAGTCCTGTGGCCACTGCTGAGTTTTCCAAATTTGCTGGCATACTGAGTGCAGCACTTTCACAGCATCATCTTTCAGGATTTGAAACAGCTCAACTAGAATGCCATCACCTCCACTAGCTTTGCCACCTCTTCTTAATATCTTCTGCTTCAACCCTCTGCATTGGAAGGCGAAGTTTTAACCACTGGTGATAACCACTGGATCACCAGGGAAGTCCCATTAGTTTTAACAATGCAATAAGCAGCTATGTATCTAACACCCATGATCACAGGTAGGACCCTGACATTAATCTATAGCAAATCTATGGTCCCAATGAAACCTAATACCCATACTCCTTCTACTGAAGGTAACTATTATCCTAAATCATGTTACCCATTCTCCAAGTTCCTTTTTATATAGTGAAGTTGCTCAGTCATGTCCAACTCTTTGTGACCTCATGGACTGTAGCTACCAGCCTCCTTCATCCATGGGATTTTCCAGGCAAGAGTACTGGAGTGGGTTGCCATTTCCCTTTCCAGGGGATCTTCCCAACCCAGGGATCGAACCCAGGTCTCCAGCATAGTAGGCAAATGCTTTTACCGTCTGAGCTTCCAGGGAAGTCCGTGTATTGAATTTATGTGTATTCCTAAATTTTTCCTTTTTTTTAGTTGTTTTCAACTTTATAAACATGAGTATCACCATGTATGTAATTTTCAGGTCTTGTTTTCTTACTTAACAATATATGGCTAAGATTAATTCTATTAAGGCAAAACTATGAAAAAAAACAAAAATATAAGTGGTCTGAAGCAGGAATTCAAGGGGGAGAGATGAATATGGAGAGAGAAGATTTTTAGGATAGTACAAACACTCTGCGTGACATTTTATTAATGGATATGCATGTGTGAAGGCAGGGGTATATGTGAAACCTCTTGTACCTTCCTCTCAATTTTGTTGTGAATCTTAAACTGCTCTAAAATACAGTCTTTAATAGTTTTTGAAGCAACCAAAAAAGATTCAGCCATATTACTGTAAGTTAACATACTTGTCTTGACTGCTTTATAACCTGCCACTGTGAATACTCTTCCCTGAGCTCTTGCCACTAAAGTACACTACGTTCATTTACTTTCTCATTAGTAGGTGTTTGGGTTACTTGGGGTAACCCCACTATTAAAACCCATAATATCAGCTCCCACCTCATCTTTCTAAATTAAACATACACTAAATAATCAATGAACCCAAGGCAAAGGTAAAGCTTAGCCTAAGTGGAATAAATCTATGTTAATAATGTTCTCCACGTGGTGGAGGGAGAGTTGCAGAGTCAAAGGGGAAAATTAGAAAATAAGATATTTTTTCTTGTTCTTCTGAGTTCCCATAATGTGACCTTAATTTTTTATTCAAAGCATTATATGCCTTCAAATAGCATAAATGGATAAAATGCAGACTCAATCAAGAATGGCTCCTGTATATTATCTACAATATCTCATCTCTTAACTTCCAAGCCAATGGAGACAGTCTAGGCTTTTTCGACCCTGTACATCAATCACTAGTGGATTCTACTCTAAAAGTTTAAAGTTTAAATTAAAAATGTCAAAAAATATAAATATTATCCCTTTGTAGGTGGCTAGTGATATTCCTAAGTGTGAGAGACATTTCCCAAAGTGTACAGCAAATATCATACACAGTGACAAAGAAAATAAGCATATGGCTGTGTATCCAGGGTGTACACAAAATCATGATATCCCCAGAGAAAATTAGGTGGCAGCCTGAATAATAAGACATAAATCTAAGAGAAATCTAAGTCTCCGATATACATTTCTATTCCTTTTATATTTCACCCAAAAGTTGTTTTCTGAAAAGCTCAGGGGGAGAAAAAAGTATAATGATGAATTGAAGAGATTAGAGATTATACAGAAGCATAGCTCATGACCTAAAATACATGTTTGCTTACACTATCAAGAAAATTCAAGTAAAGCAGCGAGCTTTTTCCTTTTGGTTTAAATGATCTACAGAAGTGCTTCTACACATCAGTGTAAGCAGACTCAGCCTTAATATGCATGATGCAGTAAGATGATGTATCTCCATAATTGGCAACCTAGGAAAAGGTACCTACTATCCCACCAGCATTCTAAACCATCCTGATTTCACTCCATTGTCCTTGATTGCCCTCATACCACCTACAGCATTTCCAAGTCCCTGCTTCTATTAAAATAAAATTCTTCCTCATACAACTTCTGATCTTGTAAGTTTTTGTTGAACAATTCATGAATCAGGCAGCATGCAGTATAGCAGATAGAAAAGAGCTCCAGTGAGCTGTACAAACCAAGAGATTTTTACTGACCATAGGAAGCAGGAACAAAGAAGTTATACTTGGCATTTGCTGATTGGCTAAAGTTGTATTACTTTTCTTACACGGAGGAAAGGGAAGTCTTGGAACTGGTAACTTGTGCTCAGCAAACAAGAGTTGATTGGTTGACTTATGCCTTTCTTATCTGAGAAAGTCGAGCATAGAAGCTTAAGTTTTGGTTTGCTGACATTGGGCTTCACATGAGCAACTCCATCTTGGACCTAATCTACAGTTACTTTAACACCTCCCCTCCTCACCTAATCATCAGTATATGTGTGTACAATAGTGGCTAGGATAGGAATCCTATTAGGAGCACTGAGGTATGCCTATATTACTCTTGCGATGCCTCACCTACCTCCTTGGCTTGTTTGCAACATCCACATACATTAAGTTGCATTCTTTTAGGAAACATCAGTGAACTGAAAGAGAATGAAAATAATGCAACTTCCCAGGAAAATCTTGTATTGTAGGAGAATGGAAGAAAGCCAGGGACAGGAATAAGGGGGAAACAAGAGCTAAGATCATTGTTAGGAGACACTCGAGATGAATCCTCAAGGTGGTAACCTAGCAATGACAACTGGGGCAAAAGATCGTGCCGTGAAGCCTACCTGAAAGCTACCAAAACAAACGGATATACTCTGCAGTGTAAAATCTCAGGGAGACAACCAATTTTGATATTTTAACATAAACTGCTGACAAACTTTCATCCTTATGTGTGTGCACACACATGCATATGGAGAAACACATATTATTTTGTAATCATTACCAACAGTCAGTTCTTGTGAAAGTACAGAACACACTCGGTTCCATGTTGATGAAACAATTCTGAAATATGTAATTTTCCTGAGTCTTTTATGGAGAATCCATAGTGAAATGTCTAAAGTCTGAGTTGGTCAGCTCAACTACATCACCAAAGGTACTAATAACATGGCATTGGGTGATTTTTGGTGCCATCAATGTTTTGCAATATTCAAGAGATTTGGGATAGCTTTGTGTCCATTTATTACTGAGTATTTGAAAATCATTTGTAGTCAGGTTAAATGGAGAAGCGGAAATTAGGTATATTACTCATTCAAGCACCCTTTATTTTATATCCTTAATAGTTACTGATTCAGAATTTTATACTTCAGTTCTGAAACTTGACATAAAATTATCTTTTAATATTTATTGTTATTATACCATAGTCAATGTAATCACCATCTATTAACTCATAACTATTACAAGCATTCCCAACATAATTATTAACAAAACAGAATGACATACTGAGCTTAGGGTTTTTGCCAATGTACTGACATTAGAACAATAACACAATTGCTGCACACGATCTTGAAGGGCCACGTATTCTCTTCCACTCCAAACAGTAGCATAATATTCTTAGCAACATTAACCTCAACACCTGAAATCTAAAATGTCAGCGTATATCTTAAGCTTACCCAAGTCACATCAATGGAATAGGTCATATTTTGCTATATAAATATATGGTTTCAGTTCAGTTCAGTCGCTCAGTCGTGTCTAACTCTTTGAGACCCCATGAATCACAGCACACCAGGCCTCCCTGTCCATCACCAACTCCCAGAGTTCACTCAAACTCATGTCCATCGAGTCGGTGATGCCATCCAGCCATCTCATCCTCTGTCGTCCCCTTCTCCTCCTGCCCCTAATCCCTCCCAGCATCAGGGTCTTTTCCAATGAGTCAACTCTTTGCATGAGGTGGCCAAAGTCTTGCAGTTTCAGCCTCAGCATCACTCCTTCCAATGAACACCCAGGACTGATCTCCTTTAGGATGGACTGGTTGGATCTCCTTTCAGTCCAAGGGACTCTCAAGAGTCTTCTCCAACACCACAGTTCAAAAGCATCAATTCCTCAGCGCTCAGCCTTCTTCACAGTCCAACTCTCACATCCATACATGACCACTGCTATGGTTTTTCCAGTGGTCATGTATGGATGTGAGAGTTGGACTGTGAGATACATGGGTATATGTAAACAATTACAAATCACAAGTTTATACTTCTTCATACCTATTAGCAGAGGCTTGAACTTGATTACTGCATGTGTTTGCAGCAGGTTTCAAGTAGCTACTCCTAAGGACACAAACAGTTGAAGCACTCAGCACTGACTGGAGATCACCAGACATGGCCACAGAGGGATGCTACTGAATACATGGAGCCCACACTCTGCTATTAGGACTATCTTCTGAGCCAGCCCCTATGGACCTTGTAGGGAACAAAGTATAAGGAAGGTTGGGAAGTGCTTGCAAACAAGACTCTCAACCAGGGCTGAACATTCTTGCAAACGAGATGTTCTGCCATGAATCCTCAGTTTGTTCCCGTGGGAAAAGAACATTTCTTGCATACAAGGATGTTTCTCTGATTCCTCAAAAGGAACAGACCCTGGGACAAAACGGATTCTAAGTTGATAAGGAAGTTCTCAAAACAAAGTCTTAGCTGCAGTAAATAAGTCAAGGTAAAGGTTATCTTGCCCCGCGCCTGCGCACTGTATAGTCGTTGAATCATGGTGTTTGGCAACTTGCCCTGTAGACTGTTGTGCATAAGATATAAAATAAAGCTGCAAGAAGCGGCAGAGAAGAACAGAAAAATATTCAAACCACTCTGCAGTGTTGGTGTTTCATTCCGTCGCTAGCAGACCTCACTTCAATTTTGATAGCTTATGGTGAATGATGTCGGATTCATGATCTCCGTAGAAGATTTAGCTTTGGGACCAGGGACCAGGCCTGATCACTCAAGAGCTTTTTTGTAGCAGAGTTTTATTAAAGTAAGAAAAGGGACAGAGAAAGTGTCTGACACAGACATCAGAATGGGGCGGAGAGTGCCCCCCCCGCACCTTGCTAGCATTAACAAGGGAGTTATATGTTTTTTTAACTAGTTGTTACAATAAATCAAAAGAATGTCTCAAGTTTGTGAAAATTTTACCAGACCCACTACCACAATTTACATTTTAGGATAACAGGATTAGAATTTAACAATAGAAAGATCCCAACAGACCCACTCCCATAATATACATTCTAAAATATCAGGATTAGTCAGAAGGTTTTCAGGAAGGAGAAACTGTCCTCAAGCAGGATACATTGTTGTTGTATATCCCTAGTACAGAGTTTAAACTGAGTCATTTGTTGTGTGATCACCAGTTTCAGACTTAAAGAAAAAAACCATTTTATGTGACCAAGAAAAGGAATATAGAGAAAAAAGAGTTTGTCCTTTCCTCCTCCTTGAGAACCCCAGACCCCTATCTCCACTTTGAGAACCCCAGACCCCTCTATCCTTGGGGATCCCCAGACTTCTTATCAACCTGCCTAGGAATTGACTCTCTCAATTACATCAAGTAAAATCATTCTTCATGGAATTTGTGATTTCAGGATAAAACAGATATTATCCAAACTGTATCAGGAATGGTAAATTGTATGTTGCATATAACTGAAGAAACTACGGGATAAATTTAAAAGAGGTTCCTTCTCATACCCTTAATTTAAAAGCTTAAAAATTCATATACTGATTATTGTAAAGCAATTATACTCCAGTTAAGAAATAAATTTTAAAAAAATTCATATACTACATTCTCAAGGTCATCCAGGAGGTATGCTAAATATTAAGAGAGCCATAGTCACCACTGATCACTTTCTCCACTTGTTAACTAAGTAATAGATAAGTATGTAGGCATATATAGCATGTGCTTATATAATAAATATTTATGATTACTTGACTGAAGTGACTTAGCAGCAGCAGCATACATTATTTAAGCAGTGAGCGGCGGCTGCACGGTGCTGGAGCTACCCCACACCCAAAGTCAGGAGCAGCAGCTGCACTTTGCTGGAGCAGCCATGAAGAGAAACCCCAAGTCCAAGGTAAGAGAAATGCCAGTAGGCACTGCAAGAGGGCAACAGAGGGCAGACAGACTGAAACCACAATCACAGAAAACTAGCCAAACTGATCACACAGATCACAGCCTTGTCTAACTCAATGAAACTAAGCCATGCCCTGTGGGGCCACCCAAGACAGATGGGTCATGGTGGAGAGGTCTGACAGAATGTGGTCTACTGGAGAAGGGAATAGCAAACCACTTCAGTATTCTTGCCTTGAGAACCCCATGAACAGTATGAAAAGGCAAAAAGATAGGACACTGAAAGATGAACTCCCCAGGTCAGTAGGTGCCCAATATGCTATGAGATCACTGGAGAAATATCTCCAAAAACAATGAAGGGATGGAGCCAAAGCAAAAACAACACCCAGTTGTGGGTGTGACTGGTAATAGAAGCAAGGTCTGATGCTATAAAGAGCAATATTGCATAGGAACCTGGAATGTCAGGTCCACGAATCAAGGCAAATTGGAAGTGGTCAAATAGGAGACGGCAAGAGTGAACGTCGACATTCTAGGAATCAGCGAACTAAAATGGACTGGAATGGGTGAATTTAACTCAGATGACCATTATATCTACTACTGCGGGCAAGAATCTTTTAGAAAAAATGGAGTAGCCATCATGATCAACAAGAGAGTCCAAAATGCAGTGCTTGGATGCAATCTCAAAAACGACAGAATGATCTCTGTTTGTTTCCAGGGCAAACCATTCAGTATCACAGTAATCCAAGTCTATGCCCTGACCAGTAATGCTGAAGAAGCTGAGGTTGAACGGTTCTATGAAGACCTAAAAGACCTTTTAGAACTAACACCCAAAAAAGATGTCCTTTTCATTATAGGGGACTGGAATGCAAAAGTAGGAAGTCAAGAAACACCTGGAGTAACAGGCAAATTTGGCCATGTAATACAGAATGAAGCAGGGCAAAGATGAATAGAGTTTTGCCAAGAGAACGCACTGGTCATAGCAAACACCCTCTTCCAACAACACAAGAGAAGACTCTCCACATGGACATCACAAGATGGCCAACACCGAAATCAGATTGATTATATTCTTTGCAGCCAAAGATGGAGAAGCTGTATACAGTCAACAAAAACAAGACCAGGAGCTGACTGTGGCTCAGATCATGAGCTCTTTATTGCCAAATTCAGACTTAAATTGAAGAAAGTAGGGAAAACCACTAGACCATTCAGGTATGACCTAAATCAAATCCCTTACCATTATACAGTGGAAGTGAGAAATAGATTTAAGGGACTTAATCTGATAGACAGAGCCGATGAACTATGGATGGAGGCTCGTGACATTATAGAGGAGACAGGTATCGAGACCATCCCCAAGAAAAAGAAATGCAAGAAAGCAAAATGGCTGAATGAGGAAGGCTTACAAATAGCTGTGAAAAGAAGAGAAGTGAAAAGCAAAGGAGAAAAGGAAAGATATAAGCATCTGAATGCAGAGTTCCAAAGAATAGCAAGAAGAAGTAAGAAAGCCTTCCTCAGTGATCAGTGCAAAGAAATAGTGGAAAATAATAGAATGGAAAAGACTAGAGATCTCTTCAACAAAATTAGAGATACAGGGGGAACATTTCATGCAAAGATGGGCTCAATAAAGGACAGAAATGGTATGGACCTAACAGAAGCAGAAGATAGTAAGAAGAGGTGGCAAGAATACACAGAAGAACTGCACAAAAAAGATCTTCATGACCAAGACAATCACGATGGTGTGATCACTAATCTAAAGCCAGACATCCTGGAATGTGAAGTCAAGTGGGCCTTAGGAAGCATCACTATGAATAAAGCTAGTAGAGGTGATGGAATTCCAGTTGAGCTATTTCAAAACCTAAAAGATGATGCTTGTGAAAGTGCTGCACTCAATATGTCAGCAAATTTGGAAAAGTCAGCAGTGGCCACAGGACTGGAAAAGGTCAGTTTTCATTCCAATTGCAAAGAAGGGCAATGACAAAGAATGCACAATTGCACTCATCTCACACACTAGCAAAGTAATGCTCAAAACTCTCCAATCCAGGCTTCAGCAACACATGAACTGTGAATGTCCAAATGTTCAAACTAGATTTAGAAAAGGCAGAGGAATCAGAGATCAAACTGTCAACATCTGCTGGATCATCAAGAAAGCAAGACTGTTCCAGAAAAACATCTATTTCTGCTTTATTGACTATGCCAAAGCCTTTGATTGTGTGGATCATAATAAACTGTGGAAAATTCTGAAAGAGATGGGAATATCAGACCACCTGACCTGCCTCTTGAGAAACCTATATGCAGGTTAGGAAGCAACAGTTAGAACTGGACATGGAACAACAGACTGGTTCCAAATAGGGAAAGGAGTACATCAAGGCTGTATATTGTCACCCTGCTTATTTAACTTATATGTAGAGTACACCATGAGAAACGCTGGACTTGAGGAAGCACAAGCTGGAATCAAGATTGCCAGGAGAAATATCAGTCACCTCAGATATGCAGATGACACCAACCTTATGGCAGAAAGTACAGAAGAACTTAAGAGCCTCTTGATAACAGTGAAAGAGAAGAAGAAAAAGTTGGCTTAAAGCTCAACATTCAGAAAACTAAGATCATGACATCCGATCCCATCACTTAATGGGAAATAGATGGGGAAACAGTGGCTTACTTTATTTTGAGGGGCTCCAAAACCACTGCAGATGGTGACTTCAGCCATGAAATTAAAAGATGCTTGCTCCTTGGAAGAAAGTTATGACCAACCTAGGTAGCATATTCAAAAGCAGAGACATTACTTTGACAACAAAGTTCCGTCTAGTCAAGGCTATGGTTTTTCCTGTGGTCATGTATGGATATGAGAGTTGGACTGTGAAGAAGGCTGAGTGCCGAAGAATTGATGCTTTTGAACTGTGGTGTTGGAGAAGACTCTTGAGAGTCCCTTGGACTGCAAAAAGACCCAATCAGTCAATCCTAAATGAAATCAGCCCTGGGTGGTCACTGGAAGGACTGATGCTGAAGCTGAAACTTCTTTGAAGGATTGATGTTGAAGCTGAAATACTTTGGCCACCTAATGCGAAGAGCTGACTCATTTGAAAAGACCCTGATGCTGGGAAAGATTGAGGGCAGGAGAAGAAGGAGACAACAGAGGATGAGATGGTTGGATGGCATCACTGACTCAATGGACCGAGTTTGATGATGGACACTGAGGCCTGGCATGCTGTAGTCTATGGGGTCGCAAAGAGTCAGACATGACTGAGCGAATGAACTGAACTGAACTGAACTGATACACTATTTAAATTGCTTCACCATCTAAAGTTTATATTCAAAAGATACTGGTCTTTCTGACCTCAAATGTACAGAACACAAGTGTGGTCTATGACTATATTTCCATGACAAGAAGTTTTTACACTCTCTTCTCATACTTACCAATTCATAATGGAGAATCTTTTTTTCATGTTTATTTTTTTTTTTTTTTACTTTATAATACTGTATTGCTTTTGCCATACATTGACATGAATCCACCACAGGTGTACATGAGTTCCCAACCCTGAACCTCCCTCCCACCACCCTCCCCATGTCATCTCTCTGGGTCATCCGAGTGCACCAGCCCCAAGCATCCTGTTTCCTGTATCGAACCTAGACTAGAAATTTGTTTCTCACATGATAGTTATCATGTTTCAATGCCATTCTCCCACATCATCCCACCCTCTCCCTCTCCTACAGAGTCCAAAAGTCTATTCTTTACATCTGTGTCTCTTTTGCTGTCTCGCATACAGGGTTATCATTACCGTCTTTCTAAATTCCATATATATGTTAGTATACTGTATTGATGTTTTTCTTTCTGGCTTACTTCACTCTGTATAATTGGCTCCAGTTTCATCCACCTCATTAGAACTGATTCAAATGTATTCTTTTTAATGGCTGAGTAATACTCCATTGTGTATATGTACCACAGCTTTCTTATCCATTCGTCTGCTGATGGACATCTAGGTTGCTTCCATGTCCTGGCTATTATAAACAGTGCTGCGATGAACATTGGGGTACATGTGTCTCTTTCAATTCTGGTTTCCTCGGTGTGTATGCCCAGCAGTGGGATTGCTGGGTCATAAGGCAGTTCTATTTGCATATTCAAGTCATGTTGTGGGTCACCTTGTACATTTATATTACAATTCTAATTTTCTCTGGGCCTTCTTAGTCTATAGACCTAAGAAGTGGATGAAATACTTCTCAGTAAAATAATTTCATTTGAAAGATATTAGTCTTTCAATGCTCATGAGTGCTTTGAAAGACATTATATATCTGTGGTGGTCATTGCAGATGTTAACAACACCCTGTTTTCATTTATTTAGAGCATATGATGGCATAGTACTCTCTGCCACTTTGAAGTTTTGTATAACCAGGTCATTTCTATGGGTCAAAGAAATGTGACTAAAAGTTAGCTGTATCCCTCCAGCCTTACGGAACAGTACATAATCTTCCAAGTTCCTCTTCTCCTGCCTTGGCAAGTATGGAAGCACATAGCAAGATAAGGGCTCCAAGTGACCTCGCTGAGTCACTGCAATGACTCACCATCAGTTCAGTTCAGTTCAGTCGCTCAGTCTTGTCCAACTCTTTGCGACCCCATGAATCGCAGCACACCAGGCCTCCCTGTCCATCACCATCTCCCGGAGTTCACTCAGACTCACATCTATCGAGTCAGTGATGCCATCCAGCCATCTCATCCTCTGTCGTCCCCTTCTCCTCCTGTCCCAATCCCTCCCAGCATCAGAGTCTTTTCCAATGAGTCAACTCTTCGCATCAGGTGTCCAAAGTACTGGAGTTTCAGCTTCAGCATCATTCCTTCCAAAGAAATCCCAGGGTTGATCTCCTTCAGAATGGACTGGTTGGATCTCCTTGCAGTCTAAGGGACTCTCAAGAGTCTTCTCCAACACCACAGTTCAAACGCATCAATTCTTCGGCGCTCAGTCTTCTTCACAGTCCAACTCTCACATCCATACATGACCACAGGAAAAACCATAGCCTTGACTAGATGGGCCTTAGTCGGCAAAGTAATGTCTCGCTTTTGAAAATGCTATCTAGGTTGGTCATAACTTTTCTTAGTCAGCATAAATAGACATTTACCAGAAATGCTTTTACAGTGTTAAGCCACTGAGATTTGGTTGGTGCTTGTTACTTCAGCAAACTTAGCCTATCCTGACTTTTACAGCTTCAAAACGTTCCAGAACCTTCTACACATCTACTCATAAAGCAAGTGTAAGCTGTCTATTGAAGACTCCTTAAAATAATGAATAAAAGCCACTCTGTCATGTCCAACTCTTTGTGAGCCCATGGACTGTAACACACCAGACTCCTCTGTCCACAGAGTTCTCCAGGCAAGAATACTGGAGTGGGTTGCTATTTTCTTCTCCAGGGGATCTTCCAGACACAGGGATTAAACTCAGGTCTCCTGCATGGCAGGCTGTTTCTTTACTGATTGAGCCACCAGGGAAGCCCCTCCTTAAAATAATATACATTGGTATATCACAAGCACAGTGTTGAAAAGCTGATCAGTGCAGAGCATTATAGATCAGCTTTGGCAATTATTAAGGACAATCTCAAGCAACAAGCTTAATATCTGCACCCTAAGAATACACAATAAACCAAAGGGCAAATTAGGACACCCTTAGGAAGACCATGAAATAGAGGAATAAAGACTTTATAAAATTTCACTGCCTTTACATTCTCCCTCTATAAATTATTTTTATATAACACTGTCATATAAATCTTTCTAAAGCCATTATGTCATCTTCCTATTTCAGAAATGATAATATATATTCCTATTACTTTTAAATCAAAACCAAACTCTTTGACCTCAGCACTGAGGCCTCACCAACCCTATATATATTTCCCACCACCACCCAATATACATCCCTGCCATTCTCACCCCACTCTAATCAAATGGCTTCTTCACACCACACAGTATGTTCTTTACCCCACACATTATGTTCTTTCCAAGCTGCTCCACCCACTGTACAATCTCTAAATTCTCACAATACTTAAAGTGTCACCCAGCTTTCGATGTAGATGAACTTCCAGTTAGTATTATGAATATACATGTGTTATTTTTTTCTACCCCTATTAATTAAATAACCAGCTTTCCAAAGGAAGCAACCTGCCTTCCAAAACCCAGCAAGAATTATATATACTTAGAAAACTTATGCCAATTTGACAATAGCAGCAATGAATGCAAAATAACAAGGATGCACCAAAGCAAAAAGTAGAAAATGATGTTAAAGATTCTTATTTAAAAAATAATAAGATCTTGTTGAGGCCTCCTTGAAGACAGAGGATTTATTTTTTCAAACAAAAGCTTCCTCTTCCTAATAAAACAGTGGCTTGACTCCCACAAGCAAGGATCAATATATATCCAGAAACAAAATTAAAGTAAATGTGTGAATCTGCCCAGATGTGAAACCCCAGGCTTTCCTAGAAGAGAGTGGAACTTGCTGAGAGGGGACAAGGCAAACTTCTTACAAACTAGATAAAACATCAGTTCAGACAAACTGGTATTAATTGCTGAACAGACCTGGAGTGTGAACAGGCAGCTTCACACAACTCTTGGGCACAGCTTTCTGGAAGGACGAGAAGAGACCAGCAGTTCACTAAGCTGTAATCACCAGGTTCAGCGACACCCCTTGCTGCAAAGACAAGACAGACCAAAACTCTGTAATGTACTCGGGGCACAGATGTCCTGTGTGTGTCCTGTATTTTGAGCTCCACAGTAACGAGCCACACTCTAATGAGCTCATGCACTAAAACCACTGGGCTGTATATTTCCTTTGGGAAGCTATCCAGTAAATCTGCATTTGGAGAAATACTGTATTTTATTACCATTTATACATGACCAAAGAGACAGTCCAGATGGATTTTTATCTACTCATATGCTGATTGTAAAAGTGTTAATAAACTAAAGAAATGTATTGTTACAATTAAATTTGTACAGATAACAGACCCTCCCCCTTATCTGACTGGAATACATTTGCATAGAAAACGAAGAGAAATTGTACCCTGAAGGACTTTTAAAATCGAAAGCCACTGCATCCCCAATTTTATAGATGGCAATGTGTTTTGTTCCAAGGTGATAAACTTCTGATGGATCAAGACTGTTTTGATTCACATTTTCACATTTAATAAGATCTGAGTCCTTTTCCACAGCCTCATTTTTCAAAAAAAAAAAGACTGAATATTCCCATCTTCAAAGCCTTTTGTGACCAACAGCAGGAGAAGCGAACTTCACAATTTACCACCCTCAAGTCCTGAGTAGAATTCTCAGGTGCAGCCCCGTTTGTGTCCTGGAGGATCAGGGGACCTCACATGAACTGGCCTCTCCTGTGAAGCTGCCTCTGAACACAGAACCAAAGTATTACAGGCAGACTTCAGGACACTGCTGTCTCACACGTTTTGATTATGTCCAAGGAGCAAAATGTTTCTTTCAATATGTGCCTTCACAAAAATACTGGAATGAAATTTGTGGAATTCTATGAAATAGAGTAATGCAGGGGAATAAACAGACCTTGCTGTGATAATGCAGTGTTTGAGGTGAAAATGTTTATTTAGCTGAGCCATTCATGCGTTTACCTTATTTCACCCTTCCTTTTTATAAAGAACATCACCACCTGGGATTGCCAAATGAAGCCACATCATTGCTGCCACTCAACAGTATGCTTGAAATGTGCTAGGATCCGTGCAAGACAGTCTTAGCAGAGTCTGATACTGCTGTTGTTAGATCACCTTGATAATTTACCTTGCAGATAAATTCATATATCTGTTAGGCAATCCCATTCCACCGAGGGGTGTTTTATAATTCATCTATAAGTTTACCATTTAGAAGACAAGGTAATAATAAAAAGAAACACCAAAATCAATCACCAGGCCATCTTGTGATTTCATGTAGGAAGAAAACAATTTTTTAAAATACCATTGTAATGTCAACTCAAGCAGAATGAAGAAGAAAAACAAAACTCGGCTCACCTCAAGCAAAACACATAGATACTTTCTGTGACTTCAGGCAAATCATTTGATCTCTATATAGGTTTCCTCTTCTATTAAAAAAAAAGTGACTTTACTAATATACATCATTATTACAAGAATAAAATAAACTCCCAAAGACATATATGTAAACAAGTAAAATCACATACATATATAATATGTACCGTATGATATAAGAACCCCATTCCCAGGCATATGTCTGGAGAAAACCATAATTCTAAAAGATACATGCACCCAAATGTTCATTGCAGCACTATTTACAATAGCCAAGATATGGAAGCGACCTAGATGTCTATCAACAGATGACTGGATAAAGAAGATGTGATATATACATACAAAGGAATATTACTTAGCCATAAAAAGAAGGAAATAATGCCAGCTGCAGCAACTCTGATAGACCTAGAGATTATCATACTAAGTGAAAAATTAGACAAATATCGTATATCATTAATATGTAGAATCTAAAAAATGATACAGATGAACTTACTTACAAAATAGAAACAGACTCACAGCTTCAAAAAAAAGAGGAAAAGAGAGGGGAGCAATAAATAAGGAGTCTGGGATTAACATATACACACTACCCTATATAAGACAGATAATCAGTAAGGACCTGCTTTATAGCACAGGGAACTCGAGTCAATATTCTGTAATAACTTACATGGCAAAAGAATCTAAAAACTGACTGGATGTATGTGTATGTATAACTAAATCACTTTGCTAAACACCTGAAACTAACACAACATTGTAAATCAAGTACACTCCAATATAAAATAAAAAACAAAAGGAAAAATACACATATAAGCACAAAGCTTTTATATAAACTAAAGCAGAAACATCTTCAATTTGCCAATAGTTATCAACTGATTTAAAAATATTTCTATTATTTAACTCAGTAATTTCACATCTAGAAAACCTATCTGAAGTAAATAATCAGAAGTTATTCAAAAAGTTCTGCTTTAGAATGTTTACTGCAGCATGCCTTTACTTAGAAAAAAATAAAAATCACCAAAATGGTTATGAATGATCATAATATATAGCTATTTAAAGTTTTCAAAGATAGGACTTGATAGCATACAAAATCATACATACAGTATGATCTCAATTTTGAAACACATATATGTACATACATAACACACAAACAAAAAAACAATATAGGAATCACTAATCATTTTTATTTCTGGATGATTTTTATTTTTTCTTTAAACTTTCATCTTTTTTAAATGTTCTTAAACCATGTCTTTTAAATTTTCAAAAAGAGGAAAGCAAATGTCATTTTGAAAGAAATCTTTACCTAAAATAATAAAAGAAAACTGAAGCAAAATTAAATTTTCATTTAAATATGTTACAAAATAGCATACCAGCCTGTCTACCTTGGGTGGCCCCTCCTCTGTTTTCAACACTCAGTTTAAGCCTCTCTTTTAGGAAGCACCGCATGATCACAGAGCTGAGTGTCTTCCCCACTCACACAGACAACCACTGGCGGCCTCAGGACCCTAGATCCCTCCAGAACACACTGCGCACACACTGTGCAGGTCTTTGCTTGCACATTAGCATGATGCCTTTGGCTTATGTTAGTGATAACTTAAGAATCTGTCCTTGAAGTGACTCCCTGTATTTAATGTAAGGATAGTTTTGGAGGTGAAACACCGTTCCTTAATTATGCAGTGTACTCTCATGAGGATCAGTTAAGGAATATTCTCACTGGTCTCCATTTCAGGAATAGTCACATTTCTCCACAATGTGTTTTGTTTTCATCTTGTGAACATGGTGAATTACGTAACTAATGATGTTTCCTTCCATTTGTTAGCTGCCAGAAAGTTCAGCACTCAAACTATGACCCTCCTCTGGGGAAAAAAAAAATAAATAAACTGAACAGTATGCTTTGCTGTGTGCCTCTTGCCCAGGGATTCTACTTCCAGGCATAAAATTTTCCCTTTACCTCTATTTTCTCACTTTTAAAAAGCTATCTTATCTTGGTGTATGAATATATAACTTTATATTCTTAAAACTTTTCTGAAACCAGTCATGTTACAGATAAACCAGCTAAATAAAGACACAAATGACTTGGATTCATCTTTGTACTATCATACAATAAGTTTATATTTTCTGTGTTAGAGTTATGTTACTTATTACTGAGTCTATTATCCTTCATGGAGACCAAATACTGCATATTTTTTAAACATCCAAACAATTAATTGGAGAGGGATATTTGCATTGTCTCCAGATGGTTGGTGGCTTGTCAGGAGGGCCACCATGTGAACACTGTTTACTACCACATCATAAACTGATTAGGTAGAAATTTTAATTTACTCTAATGACCAAAATCTTAATTTGCAACATCAACCACATTTTAAAATATTCAGACATCTGTTACAGTTACACTGAAATGCAAAGATGCATTTCTTTCTTACTTGGCAAGCACTACAAATATATGTTATTTACAAGCATGTTGCCTCATCTATCAAGGTTGCTCAGAGCAGATAGCATTTAGTGATCAAGTAAGGCATGGCAAAGAATGACAAAAAAGAAAAATTATTCTAGCCATAGTTATGTTAATTCAGGAATGTCAACTATAAATGTTAAATCTCCCATCAAGTAACTATTTCCCAAAAGGAAGCTTGACCACTGTCTCAACACAGCCTTAATAAATATAATTAGTGCAGTCAAAGGATTCATTGTGCTGGGCTTTCTGTTTTTGCTGGTTGGTGCCATAAGAAATTCTTAAATTAAACTGAGACCTCTAGAAACCCCAAAAGACCAGCACAGTGAAATTAAATGGGTAATGGCATCAGGGAGAGAAAAATGTTTTAATGGAGCATTTGATTTCATGAATTTAGGTCCTTTCTCTGATTTATTTTCCAAAGCACGTTTAGTGTCTTTGGCTTTTTTCCCATCTTATTCATACTTAATCATATATCTTTCTAAGGCATCTCTCTAAAGGATATCTGGAGGGGCAAAGAAAATGCCATCAGTTATCGAAGTTCCCTTGGTTATTTATGGAGAAATGCAATTCTGCTTTCTTCTGGGTGTTCCCCAAGTGATTAAATAAATATAGTAAGGATATTCTTAGATATGGAGAAACAATATGCAATGAAATACCTATGGGATGGGAAAAAGGGCAGGTGAAATGACATCTCTATTGACTCTCCATATAAACAGCCCATAAAGAGCCCACAACTCTCTAGGAAGAAATCAGGTCTGAAAATTCTGTTGAGTAGTATGAAAATGCTATGCCATAGCTTGGCTGACCTGAGGTCAAGCAGGCCTGGAAACCTGAGGTAGACACTCTAAGACAAGATGAACAAGGAGCTGAATCAGGAAACAGAGACATTAGCTAAGACAAGAGTCCCCCAGTTACCGAAAGTTTATGTGATCTTTTATCTTACAACAAACACTGATTGAGTAGCTAAGGCTCTACTATATACTAGTATCCCAGGCACTCCATGAGACCCCAGGACGTCAATGATTTGTGAAATATGGTTACTCACCCCCAGAAGAGTACAGTGTAACAGGGATAAAGGAAAGCAGCCACAGGAATTCCCATTCATTAGTACTTACTCTGTACCAGGAAGGTTTCCCAGGTGGCACTAGTGGTAAAGAATCTGCCTGCAGTGTAGGAGACCCAGGAGACTTGGGTTTGATCCCTGAGTCAGGAAGATCCCCTGGAGAACAGCATGACAACCCACTCTAGTATTCCTGCCTGGAGAATCCCATGGACAGAGAGGCCTGGCAGGCTACAGTCTACAGGGCTGCAACCAGGAACTGTGCTGTGCATTTTACATGCCTTTTCTCAGTTACTCCTTACTACAACTCAAGGAAAAAAAAAAACACTTTTTTTCCTTTACAACCAACTCCCCTGGGCCATCCTAACCGTAAGGAGAGCACTATAAGCAAGAGGCTAACCCCAGCCCAGATCCCTTGTCAACTTGCACAGAAAGCCCCAGAAGACAGTCACCACTATTTTTTCCACATTAAGGTTAAGAAGTTGAAGTTCAGATAAGCCACATTACTTAAGAAAACAAGACAGTTAGTGAATGGCAGAACCAGGCCTCATAACCGTACTTTCCACCACATCTGAAATATCCAGGGACAAGAACAGGTGTTTCGTTAAAGTAGAAATGCAAATAGTCAATAAATCTATGATAAAAATGTAACTTCTCTGTTAATGAGAGTAAATTAAAATGAGATACTATCTGTCATTGGTCAAATTGGAAATGTTTTACTTTGTTGAACGTTTTCGACAAAATAGTAAGCACTTTATAATCTGCTGGTAGAAACATAAAGTGACCATCTTCAAGAGGAAATTTTACTAGATATAGAACTAACATATGATTCAGAAATTCTACTTCTTGAATATATCCGAAGAAAATAAACTAATTCAAAAAGACATTTGCATTCCCAAGTTGATAACAGCCTTATTTATAATCAATAGGCAAGATATGGAAGCAACCTAAGCATCCATCAACAGGTAAATACATAAAGAAAATGTGGTGTATGTGTGTGTGTGTATACTATATACATCCAAAATGTATGTGTGTGTATATACATATACTATACATATACATATACTATATA
>SJYQ01003218.1:188112-205904 GCA_006410935.1 Redunca redunca
TGCAGATGGTGACTGCAGCCATGAAATTAAAAGACGCTTACTCCTTGGAAGAAAAGTTATGACCAACCTAGATAGTATATTCAAAAGCAGAGACATTACTTTGCCAACTAAGGTCCGTCTAGTCAAGGCTATGGTTTTTCCAGTAGTCACGTATGGATGTGAGAGTTGGACTGTGAAGAAGGCTGAGTGCCGAAGAATTGATGCTTTTGGGCTGTGGTGTTGGGGAAGACTCTTGAGAGTCCCTTGGACTGCAAGGAGATCCAACCAGTCCATTCTGAAGGAGATCAGCCCTGGGATTTCTTTGGAAGGAATGATGCTAAAGCTGAAACTCCAGTATTTTGGCCAACACACACGAAGAGTTGACTCATTGGAAAAGACTCTGATGCTGGGAGGGATTGGGGGCAGGAGGAGAAGGGGACAACAGAGGATGAGATGGCTGGATGACATCACTGACTCGATGGACATGAGTCTAAGTGAACTCCGGGAGATGGTGATGGACAGGGAGGCCTGGCGTCCTGTGATTCATGGGGTCGCAGAGTCGGACATGACTGAGTGACTGAACTGAACTGAATTGAACTGAAAATCTATTTATTACAGGTGCTAAGGAAATAGTTGTAAATAAAACAGACAAAGATTTTGACCTCATAGCACTTACATTCTAATTAGGGGAAACAGAAAATTAATAAAAAATGATAAAATATGGTATTGAATTTTATGGAAGAAGACTGAGTAATATAAACTGGCCAGAGAAGGATGCTCTGATCAGGTAGCATTTGGGCAGAGACCTCAAAGGATGAGCTCTGGGAATATCTGAGAAAAGAACATTCAAAGCCAAGGCAACAAAAAGTGCAAAGGCCCTGGGCAAGGATGAATTTGTGTTCTTGAAAGAGAATAAAGTTCTTGGTAGAAAATTTGAACTTAATTTTCAATCAGATGGGAAGCCATGACAGCATTTTGAGCATAGGGGTAATGAGATAATTTGTATATTCAAGGGAACACAGCTTTTTGTGGAAAAGAGACATGGATAATAGCAGAAGTGAGATGTTAGACTAGATGATAGTGGGGCTGACAAGTAGCTATTGGAGTTGAGTCAACAGTGACTGAAAGTAGAAATTGGGAAAGGAGAATTTCTGGAGTGATAGATGTGAGGAATAATCCAAAGCTTGTCTAGGGACATGTGGCAACCACGAAAACATGCCTCTCAAAAAAAAAAAGAAAAAAAAAATGCCTCTCAGATCTCCAAGTGTAGGGCATGTGTTGATGGATGGCCCAGCCCCTGGACCAAATCTGCATCAAGGTCACGCTTCCTCCTGACTACTCCCAGCTGAAAACTGTTAGGGATACTGTCATGCCTGTTCATAAGAGATGCAGGACTCCCCTGATGCCAATTTTGCACAGCAACCTTGCCGAAATTTTCTTAGAATTTTATCAAAATGACTTTCTACCCAAACTTTCTTCCTTCCCTCTAACCCTACCTGGACCAGCCCCACATCGCAGTCTGACAACTCTTCCTGACTCCTCTGAGTCTCCCACTCTCCTCTAGTAACCACCCCCCACTTTTTCTCACAGGCATTCTTCCCAGTAACGGGGATCACACCTCTAATCCCATCTCTGCATTTGCTTCTTGGCAGATCCAAACTTGCTGAGTTTGAGACACTAATTAAGGACACCCAAATAAAGATGTCTAGTAGGCAGTCTACAGTTCAGGGTTGGAAGTGAAGATATGAAATGGGATCCATCATCACACAGATGGTTTTTAAAGCCGTGGGCCAGATGAGGTCACTTTATTCAATCATTGATTTCCTTTAGTGCCCAGATTCTAACTACCTAAGAGAGAATAATTACCCTAATAGGCAACTTTGTATTCAAATGTATTTTATGATGGAAAACTTTCTGGAAAGGGTCCGCACCTGTTAAGAATGTCTACATTTTAAATTTTAAATTAGGATGCCTATGACATAGAGAACAGTCTTGCAGTTCACAAAGAGGAGGGGAGAAGCTGGGGGACGGAAGCACTGGGAGTTTTGGATTAGCAGATGTAAACTAGTATATAAAGGATGGATAAACAGCAAGGTCCTACTGTATAGCACAAGGAACTATATTTAATATCCTGTGATAAACCATAATGGAAAAGAATATTTTAAAATGTCTATATAGGTATAACTGAGTCACTTTGCTCTACAGTAGAGATTGGAACAACATTATAAACCAACTATAATTCAATGAAAAAAATTAGGATGCCTATGGAGTGAACCCACAGGATCAGTCTATCTCCATGGAATGTCAAGTCCCACAGCAATTGAGTAAGGGAGATTATTTTGAGCTTTTTGAATGTCTATCCAGAGTCATTCTCACACTGATTAATACGAACTTCTTGTTTCTTTTCATTTTTATCACCCATTTTCTGCTCTCTAGTCCCAGTCATCCCTTCATCTTCTTGCCATCTCTTTTACATGTTCCTTCTATTTTATTCCTTGAAGAGGCTAAATGTTGCCAACCATACTCAGAAACATGGTTAAAACCCGTCAACATAAAATGCAGAAAGTACGTGATGTCTAACTTAACACCCACCAGCCCTCAGAAAGACTGTGAGTTGAGGAAGTCAGGCATGTGGTAGAGGACTGCTGAGCTGCTGCTAAGTCACTTCAGTCGTGTCCGACCCTGTGTGACCCCATAGACGGCAGCCCACAAGGCTCCCCCGTCCCTGGGATTCTCCAGGCAAGAACACTGGAGTGGGTGGCCATTTCCTTCTCCAATGCATAAGAGTGAAAAGTGAAAGTGAAGTCGCTCAGTTGTGTCCGACTCTTAGCGACCCCATGGACTGCAGCCTATTGGGCTCCTCCATCCATGGGATTTTCTAGGCAAGAGTACTGGAGTGGCATGCCATTGCCTTCTCCGGTGGTAGAGGACAGAAAAACTGAAAAATACGATTAATAAAAGGAAGATAATATGGGGATTTCTCTGGTGCTCAAGTGGCTAAGACTCCGCGCTCTCGATGCAGGGGGCCTGGATTCGATCACTGGTCAGGGAACTAGATCCCACAACTCAGAATTCCCATGCTGCAGCTAAGCATCCCATATGCCAAAACTAGATGATTCCACAGGCTGTAACTAAAAAATGAAAAAGAAAAGGAAAAATAATGTGGATGTGGGACAGTGAGCTAGACAAGGAGAAGAGAAATGTGACTAGAAAGTTATTTATACAAAAGTAACAGCCACTTATTTTTCTTATTTCCATCTAGCACTTTCAGCAAGGATGTTCTCCAAATACAGTATTTCCTCTCATTCTTATCAGTTGTTATATTTAGCTCCTGTCTGCTTACCATCTATAGCTGAGTGTATAGTTACTTCCTCCCTATTCACACACAAGAAATAAACATTCTCTTGGTAACAAAAATCAATCAGCTAGATGTAAAATTTACCAAAACCACATTAATAAAGTTAAGGGAAAAGTCACATCTCTAGACTGATGAACAAATGTTATTCAACTCTCAGTGCTATCATCTTCTTATTGTGTTATCACCTTTCAAAACCCAACAATAGAACAACAGTAGAAACAAAGAATATTCTCATGGAGGCAATGGAACCAGGGTATTTAATATCCAGCTATCCTCGAAAATCTAAAATGTATTCATTAGGTCTAACTGGCATTGTTTAAAAAAAAAAAAAAAGGTTCTTGGTACCATCTCTCCTGGGCTAAAAGCCAAAGATTGCTAAACTAGCAAATGTACTACAGCTAGCTTAGAAAGGTAGGCAGTATTTTTCTGCTATGCCAAAAGGCTGTGTAAAATGTTTAGACACCCTAGTTTTATTGTGAAACCTCAAATTAACCAACACTGAGACTAATAACCCAGGAAGTATTGTAGTACAGCACAAAAGTACCCTTGATGCTCACCCCTTCTCTAACAAAAGTTTTAATTAAGATCTTTATGGGATTTCCCTCCACCCCCAGGGAAACACAATTCCAATTTTATGAATCAGTCAAAAGAACAGTAGGATTTAATTTGAGAATTTTGAACACAATCTTCAGCAATACATTTATTTTGTAAACTGAGGTCTACCTCAATATACACAGATTGCCGTAAGCTCCAAGGAGAACATCAAAAGTAACCTGGAAAAAAGAATTGATGTTATGTGAAAAATAACATCATTTAACACATTTAACTTGCCTAAAGAAAGAACAGCTAATAAGCATTCTTTCCATAAACTGTAAACACCACAAAGACTTTAAACAGACAGAATGAGCAGAAATTAAGAAAAAATTAAAATGCAGATTGGCTGTCAAGAAAAAGAGAAACTGTCTTTCTATCATCAGCATCTCCCCCTGGGATTAATGATGGCATTAAGTGGGCCTACTCAAGAGCTAGTATTGACTCTAACACTGGAGATAGGCAACAGCATTAAATTAGACATAAGGACAGGAACCGCCTAGGTGTCCATTCTTGGGCCTTTACAGGTTTTTCCTCACACCTGGCTGGAGTAAGCTCAATATTTGTGTTGCATGGAAGTAAACAGAGGAAGAAGATAGAGCCAGCAGAATACAGCATGCAATTCACAGGCTTAGGAGAGGGTCCTTAGGAGAGCCACCACTGACATGAGTATCACCGCTGCTCATGCCGTAAAGCAGCCTCACCTCCGGGGATGCAGGTGCCTCTTGCTAACCTCCTCTGACCACCGCACCCCGTCCACTCAGGGACAGGGGAAGGGAATGTTGTTCACGCACCACAAGGACTGCTAAAAAGACAATGTTCCTGGAAGGGATTTACTCTTTCAGGAAGGACAGTGGGGCAGGACAATGGTGAAACACTGCTTCAAATGCTCTCAGAGTAGCAAACATTAAGTGGAAAAACCTGAGGAGACCTATTCCTAAGTCCATGAGAGGCGCTCTGTGGGCTAGAAATACTTGAAATGAGACACCTTCCATGGAATTAGCAGAAGTGGAGCTACACCACCAGCAGTGCATATGTTATCCATGTGCATTTTGTTTTATTATTTGCTGCTGGGTTGTTTAGTCGCTAAGTCGTATCTGACTCTTTTGTGACCCCTTGGACTGTAGCTTTCCAGGCTCCTCTGTCCATTGGATTTTCCAGGCAAGAATCCTGGAGTGGGTAACCACTTCCTTCTCCAGGGGATCTTCCTGACCCATGGATTGAACCCCATCTCCTGCACCTCCGGCAGGCAGGTTCTTTACCACTGAGCCACCAGGGAAGCCTTGTACTAAAATATATAATCATATTATGTTAATATTATTTTATGATGGATGTGAATTTCATTTTTACCCGCAGATAGGCAACGCCTTGGGTATTTCGTGTTTCATACCAAAATTTCAGTTTGGAGGACTGGAAATGTTCTTTTACTTATATAATCTGAACATATTTATCTGGTTTATGCAATATTAGAGCATGGTGCTATTAAATTAATGCAAGGGTTCTTGATCATCACTTGTGTTTCTAATCAAAAGTAAGTGAAGTGAAGTGAAAATTGCTCAGTGATGTCCAACTCCTTGCGAACCCATGGACTATACAGTCCTTGAAATTCTCTAGGCCAGAATACTGGAGTGGGTAGCCTTTCCCTTCTCCAGGAGATCTTTCCAACCCAAGGATCAAACCTAGGCCTCCCATACTGCAGGCAGATTCTTCACCAGCTGAACTACAAGGGAAGTCCAATCAAAAGTAGGTGACAAAAAATGCTAACACAAGAATCACTCCTACACACCATCACCTATAGCCATCCTTGTAAAGACCTCAATGATTCCACCTAAAAGAAGGCATTCGTTAGCTTTTGTGTTGTCTCAGATAGCTCAGTGGTCAAGAATCTGCCTGCAATGCAGGAGACCCTGGTTCAATTCCTAGATCGGGAAGTTTCCCTGGAGAAGGGATAGGCTACCCACTCCAGTATTCTTCGGCTTCCCTGGTGACTCAGCTCGTAAAGAATCTGCCTGCAATGTGGGAGACCCGGATTTGATCCCTGGGTTGGGAAGATCTTCTGGAGAAGGGAAAGGCCACCCACTCCAGTATTCTGGCTTGGAGAATTCCATGATAGTCCATGGGGTCATAAAGAGTTGGACATGACTGAGCGACTTTCACTTCACTTAGAGTCTGTGGAATGCCTGGCCTTGGTGACTGGTCTCTGCCACATGAGACCGCACAGCTGCTCCAAACAGCTGGCTTGACAGTAACAGCAAACACACGGTGCTCCCTGCATCCTGACTCTATTCTAACTGCTGTGCACATAGTAATTTATATAATTCTCACTTGGCTCTATTACGTAGTTGTGATTTTTAATCCCCGTTTTAAAAGGAAGGAAATCAAGGCGGAGAGGAAAAAACTAGGATGTATTAACCACACAGTCTGCACCCAGGATTTTAGCCACTATATTTCACTTCCTTATGGACTGGACCATAAGACAAGCAGCTGACCTCATGCCTCCCTCTGCTCCAGGTTCTACTGGAGAGAAAAATGTAGCACTGGGAGACAGGAAAAGGAGGAGCTACTAAACGCACCAGTAACATAACAGACAAATCCAAGAGGAAGGCATGATTCAAAGGGAAAAGTGAAGATCTGAAGTGGGCCGACAGGGCAGTCAGTTGGCCACACTGCCTCTAGCTCTAATCTCTGCTCTCTCCTACAAAGGCAACTCTTTCTTTCTTGTATTTTCAGTCTTGACCTACATCAGAGCTTGTATTTAGTGGTGAATTAGGGCACGGTGCATATTTGTTTAAAAGGAGATGCTGCAAAAGTATGTCCCAGGGCACTCCACGATATCTATGGTGCTGGCCATGAGAAGCACCAGTGAAAAACACCCCCCCACCAGGATATAAACTGGTGCAGCCACTGTGGAAAGCAGTATGGGGCTTTCCCAAACAACTAAACGTGGAACTACCATATGATCCAGCAATTCCACTCCTAGGTAAATAACCAAAGAAAACGAAAACACAAATTCCGAAAGATACAGACACCCCAATGGCCACAGCAGCATTATGCAAAGTAGTCAAGATGTGGAAGCAACCTAAATGTCCATTTATGACATAAGCAACCTAAATGTCCAGATGAATGGATAAAGATGATGCTGTGCAATAAATAAATAAACACACACACACACACACACACACACACATGTATAATGAAATATTCTTCTTAGTGAAATAAGGCAGATAGAGAAAGGAAAATACAGTATGTTTTCACCTGTATGTGGAATCTAAAAAAAATACATTAAATAAATGAATGTAATGAAATAGAAACAAATACAGAGAACCAACTAACTGTTGCCAGTGAGGAGAGGGGTAGAGAGAGGGGAAAGATAGGGGAAAGGGACTGAAGGTATGACCTACTAGGTATAAAATTAGGTACAAGGATGTACTATACAACACAGGGAATATAGCTGATATTTTATAATAACTTTACACAGACCATAATCTATAAAAACATCAAATCACTATGTGGTATACATGAAACTAATCTAATGTTATAAATCAACCATACTTCAATTTAAAAAAAGAATTCCACTCTACCCCTAACAATGTCTGTGAAACAGTGATTCTGGCAGTCTGAATCCTTGCTCAAAAATTATTAACAGCATCTCGTTTCTTTCTTTTCATTCCCCCCATTCCAACCTGTTGTCTTCACTAATAAACTTGGGAGCTTTGGCTTTGTAAATAGAGAGGAAGAAAGAGTTCTACTGGAGACAGGCTGGAAGAAAGATGAGGGCCCTGGAGGGGATAGAACGGCACTGGCCCTTCTCTTGAGTTGGCTCTGAGCCCCTTCGGAGAAAAAGGTGAGAGATTCTGTGACTCCGGCATGACTAGAGCTGGACTGGAGTCAAAGTGACTAAGTGTGACCCAGAGTTGGAGAGGATGCCATCTAATCAGAAGTACCAGCAGGTACAGACTAGTATATACGGAATGTATAAACAACACGGTCCTATAGTATAGCGCAGGAACTATATTCAGCATCCTGTAATGAACCACAATGGAAACGAATATACATGTATAACTGAGTCACTTTGGCATAAGCAGAAATTAACACAGCATTGTAAATCAACCACACTTCAATAAAGTTGAAAAGTGAAAAATATTAACAGCAGTGTTTACCGCTCCAAGAAGCAGTGGCTTTGGAAGCATACAAAGGGAGCACTCTCAGCATAGCCACTGGCATCTCATGACTGGCAGCAGCAAAAACACTTTGGTATGGAGTAGGCATAGACAAGGGGGTACCAGGGCAGCAAAAGCAGATATCATATGGCAGCAAATAGGCTGATTTGTGGGCCTACAAGAGGCATACCTTTGGAGACATCTAATAACTAAAATCATGGCATCTGGTCCCATCGCTTCATGGCAAATGAGAAGGGGGAAATTTTTATTTTTCAGTGACAGTAAATAAGTAAGTGACAGACAAATAAAAAGTGACAGATTTTATTTTCCCAGGCTCCAAAATCACTGCAGACCATGAATGCAGCCATGAAATTAAAAGAGACTTGCTCCTTGAAAGGAAAGCTATGACAAACCTAGAGAGCATATTAAAAAGCAGAGACATCACTTGGCCAACAAAGGTCCGTATAGTCAAAGCTATGGTTTTTCCAGTAGTCATATATGGATGTGAGAGGTGGACCATAAGGAAGGCTGAGCACTGCAGAACTGATACTTTCAAATTGGGGTGCTGCAGAAGACTCTTCAGAGTCGCTTGGCCAGCAAGGAGATCAAACTAGCCAACGCTAAAGGAAATCAACCCTGAATACTCATTGGAAAGACTGATGCTGAAGCTGAAAGTCCAATCCTCTGGCCATCTGATGCAAAGAGCCAACTCATTGGAAAAGACCCTAATGCTGTGAAAGACCGAGGGCAAATGCAGATGAGAACAGCAGAAGGTGAGATGGTTAGACAGCATCACCAACTCAATGGACATGAATTTGAGCATACTGCGAGAGATAATGGAGGACAGAGGAGTCTGGCGGGCTTCGGTCCATAGAGTCACAAAGAGTCGGACACAACTTAGTGACTGAAAAACAACAACAATCAAGTTAACAGGCCTGTTGTTCTTGTTTAGTAAACTGTGTCTGACTCTTAGCAATCCATGGACTGTAGCCTGTCAGGCTCCTCTGTCTGTGGAATTCTCCAGGCAAGAATACTGGAGTGGGTTGCCATTTCCTTCTCCAGGGGATCTTCCAAACAAACCTGCGTTTCCTGTATTGGCAGGCAGATTCTTTACCACTGAGACACCTGAGAAGCCTTAGTAGTCCTGCATCTCATCCTAATTTTAGAGAAAGGAAGAATAGCCTTATTTTATAATCACACACTAGTGTGTGACATGGCACATTTATTCAAGTGAGGAGCCATTTCAGATTTGTGTTACCTCACACTAGAACTTCTAAAGCAGCCTTCTAACTGGCCTTCCTGCCTCCAGACTCTCCTTCCGGTATGCTGCATAATATCCCCAAATAGCATTTCATCGTACCGTTTTCCTGCTCATAACTTACTGTATTCCACAAAATAAGGTGTGCCTGTGGGCAACATAAAATGTAACTCTAACTACTGAGGAGGGCTGGTGGGATGATCAGCTATTGCCGATTTTCTAGGATTGTCCTGGTTTTAGCCCTGGTAGTCTCATGTGCTGGGAAACCCCTCAGTCCCAGGCAAACTGAAAAGGCTGGTCACCCTCACTGACCATCAGCTTTGGTTTGGGATTGGAATAATGGTGTGTGGGGATATGTTTAAAATTTTTTATGATGTGCTCCAACAGAGAGAAGAACCATTAACAGCTGCTATTTTTACACCAAGGAGCAATGAAATTTAGTTGCTTACTTCACATAGGCAGCTTGGTTGCTATGGCAACATTGAGCGGCAAACCTGATTGTTCAAACATATAAAATTGACAAATCTGTCTGTGTTTGCTTCATACTTTACATTTTAATATTTGCTCACAGGGCTGAGCCCCTTGCATTGTGAAATCACATGATAATACTTTAACATAATTATTTACCTTCCAGAATGCTATTACCCACAATTAGTTATCGTGTTTACAACTGAAGTTTAAAACACATTTTCCCTTTGAGAGGATTTTCAGGACATCAATTTAATTTTAGGCTCATGAATTGTAAACTGTCTGTTGGAGCAACCACTAAATTCCTTGTGCACAGGCAGCACCTACTACATAAACACAGCTACAGTGAGTGGTCTGTATATCTTCATGGGCTGAAGTTAAGACTCATTTACTTATGTCAACTTCACCTTGCCCCATAAAGGATTTAAGAAGGCTTAAAAATATAAAGCAAGAAAGAAAGAAGTGGACATGAAGAAAAAATGAGGGTAGGAGAGAAAATTGGCGCCATGAGTAAGTTTATTACTAAAAACAAAACAAACAAAAAAATGCTTGCCAAGAAGTTCTATCCCCTCACAAAGTTCTAAAGATGGGTTACACATCTGTTTCTGGCCCACCAAATAGGCACTTAAAGGAGAATAATCATGCTGTTATAAAATTCAATGTTCACTGGCTTTAAAAAAAAAAAAAAGCAACCTAGAAACAGCATAAACTTATTAATAGAGAAATGAGAGATTTCTGTCACATGGTCTCCACATAAAGGATACTATTTAAGGATGAATATCTAAATCAATGGCCAGTGATGTTACCTAAGACCTCTTATGTAGGTGAAAAAGATTATCCGATTATTTAGAAGGTAAAATGTCTTATTTATCTAAAAAAAAAAAAAGAAATGGGCAGCTCTGGAAATTGCAAAATAATGATCTTAACTTTGATTTTTTGTTACTTCCTCCAGATATTTTTTCTTATAATTGATTTATAAAACAGAAAAAGTATAACATAATAGATTTTAACCACCATGGCTCTGAAAGAAACTGTATAAAAAATTTCATTTAATTTTTCCTTGGTAAAACAATGGGCAAGAAACTGCTGTCTATATTACCCCAAAACATTCTGTTAGGCACAGTATACAATAATCTATAATAATAAAAGCCATCATTTGCATAGGTCTTTATAATTTACATAGATTTAAACTCAATACGACTTGGTTTTTATGACATGTTTTTATATTAAGACAATAACTGCACAAAACAGGAAACTAAAGTGAAGCAATTTTTCTAACTTCCAATCAGTGATTTCATATCCAAACTTAGTTCTGACTCCAAAGAATACAATCTCTCTATTGCCTCTGACTCTTGGACTGCAAGAAGATCAAACCAGTCAATCCTAAAGGAATTCAGTCCTGAATATTCATTGGAAGGACTGATGCTGAAGCTGAAGCTCCAATACTTTGGCCACCTGATGCAAAGAGCTGACTTATTTGAAAAGACCCTGATGCTGGGAAAGATTGAAGACAGGAGGAGAAGGGGATGGCAGAGGATGAGATGATTAGATGGCATCACTGACTCAATGGACATGAGTTTGAGCAACCTTCAGGAGTTGGTGATGGACAGGGAAGCCTGGCATGCTGCAGTCCATGGGGCTGCAAAGAGTCGGACACCACTGAGCTACTGAACTGAACTGACTGCCTCTGACAAGTGAATGAATTAGCCACACAGTACAAAATAGATTCTTTAGCAAGAACATCAATCAAGTTATAAAAAGTAAGCCTGGCTGTGCTACTGCGCTATAGCTACACAAGATGTTACACCAGGGAAGACTGCGAGAAGGTACACTAGACCTGTCTCTACTGTTTCTTGCAAGTGTAAGTAAATCTGCAATTACCTCAAAAGAAAAAGTTTTTAAGACAGTAATCTTTCAACTACATTTGGCAGGGGTTTTTCCTTTGGGAGGTTATGGGTACAAGAATTAAAACTTCAGACCTCCAGTTTCACCTCTAGGCTCTAAGAGAAAGGCAGGATACGGTTAAAGCAACAAGATTAGAAAACAGGACTTTGTGGAAAAGGAAATAAAACATAAGGGGTAGAGGAGGTGAGAGTAAATTTTCTTCATCTAGAAAACAAATTCAAAGGAAACACACTTGAATTGATGCTTTTGAACTGTGCTGTTGGAGAAGACTCTTGAGAGTCCCTTGGACTGCAAGGAGATCCAACCAGTCCATTCTGAAGGAGATCAGTCCTGGGTGTTTTGGAAGGACTGAGCTGAAGCTGACACTCCAGTACTTTGGCCACCTGAAGCAAAGAGCTGACTCATTTGAGAAGACCCTGATGCTGGGGAAGATTGAGGGCAGGAGAAGGGGACGACAGAGGATGAGATGGTTGGATGGCATCACCGACTCAATGCACATGGGTTTGGGTGGACTCCAGGAGTTGGTGATGGATAGGGAGGCCTGGCGTGCTGTGATTTATGGGGTCACAGAGAGTCGGACACAATTGAGCGACTGAACTGAACACTTGAATTGAAAAAAGATAAGGAAATACTTTATAATAAGCTTTATCAGTCTCTCTCTCTCTCACACACACACACACACACATATAATACTCTTTCTCATAATTTCACTAAATACTTCCATGGTGTTAGGAAAACTACGGACAAAGGGGATTCACCTGGTGGGAGGATATGAGCTCAACAAGTATCCTCCTGTCGTTCCCTTGCAGTTCCACAAGGTGATCAGAGACAAACAAGGAGACCACATCGTGTTGAAATGCTGATTCTATCACTTTTTGCTGGTAGAACTTGAGCACTTTCTGCTGGTGGAACTTGAGCGGACTATGCAACTTCTTTGGGTCTGTTTTCTTATTTGCTAATAATGATGAAGGTATACTGCACTTTGTAAACTGCAAAATGCTAGAGAAGTGCTAGTATTATTACTCCCTGCTAGTTCAGAGACTTCAAAAGAGATACATATCTGATGAAACTGGCAAAGATAACTCTGAAAATAAGAGCAGTGTGTTAACCATCTATGCAGTGGGATATGGCAGGCACTGAAAACCAACTCTTCAAAATGGAAATAAGTCCATCCTTCACCCATAATCTACCAAAATGCTTGATATTCCACTACTGAAAATTCACTTTAATATGTTATCAACAACCTGGGGCAAATCTTAATTCTTATTTATTATTGTAATCCCATACTGAATCGTGCCTAACAAAGTAATTGATTAAAAAAAAACAACTCAACATCTATTAGAAAAGGCTCTATATCTCTCAAAACTCCAACTTTAAATTCCAAAAGGATTGCAAAAGATAATATACTGAGGTTTTGAGGAACTAAAACAGGCTACTTGCTGAACCCATATCCTCCATTGCTTTTTTTTTTTTTTTTTTGAGCAAAGAAAGATTTATTGCAAGGACAGGAAGTGGCTCATGTCCTGAAAGGCCTCAAGCTTCCCACAGAGTTTCGGTAAAATATTTGTAAAGGGCTGATGAGTGATGTGATCAGCTCCTGCACAGTTCACTGACTGGCTGATGGGGAGGTAGCAGGTGGTGACATTATCACAGGGGTTAACATCATCAGTCCTTAGGCTCCAGGAGGCCTGGGGCTATAGGTACTCACAGTAGTCAAGTAATTCTTCCATTGGTGGGGCGGTTTTCACATCTGCAAAACAACTTAAGAAATTTGCATCAAATACTATTATCTAGATACTTCCCAGAGAAGCTAAAGCAGAGAAAAAGTAAGGCCTGTCCCAGGAAGGTCCCATAGGGTCCTGCTCTGTTTGGTTACAATTCCCCTCCTTTTATTTGATTCTCCTTAATCTTGAGGAGAACAAGTTTTAAATAACAAAAGAACTAAAGGTTCAGATACAGGGGTTAATTATAAACTTGACAAAGGTACCCATAGGGTCCTGCTCAGTTACAATTCCTCCACAAACACTGCTTTGAGAATGGCAGGTGGCTTCTGAGTCTGACACAGCCACTCCACTTCCGGGCATATTTCTCTCCACTGACTTCTCATGTGATGACCCACAGTAGCAGACGGGCTTCCCAGGTGGTGCAGTGGTAAAGTATCTGCCTGCCACTGCAGAAGACACAGGAGACTCCGGTTCAACCCCTGGGTTGGGAAGATCCCCTGGAGTAGGAAATGGTAACCCGCTCCAGTAATGGAGAAAGAAATGGCAACCCACTCCAGTATTCTTGCCTGGAGAAGCCCATGGACAGAGGAGCCTTGTGGGCTATCGTCCACGGGGTCGCAAAAAGTCAGATGCTACTGAAGCGACTTAGCACACACCAGTATTCTGACTTGGAAAATTCCATGGACAGAGGAGCTGATGGGCTGCAATCCATGGGGCTGCAAAGAGTCTAAATGACTGAGCACGCACACGTACTCGCACAGTAGTAGACACCACCGTGCAAGGCCCAGACTCCTACTCCAGGACCGAATCCCTCACTGGCCCAACCGCTGAGAGTGTTGGTGGCCCACAGCTTTCAGCTGAGTCCCTGTCCCACATTTTCCTTTCTTTCCTCACTCAAAATCACGCCTCTCCCCTGGGGGCGCAAAGGTTCAGCTATCGTTTCTTTATCAGGGCTAATTCTCAAGTGCCACCCTTGCTCCAGAATTCTCTGTGGGATCAATGGAGGTCCCTGTTAGAACTAGTATTAGCCAATGTTCTCCAGAGAAATAAACATAATAGGAAATATACACACACACACACACATATACACATATATGACAATTTATCATAATGAGTTGCCTCACAAGACTCTGGAAGCCAAGAAATGCCTCAACCTGCCATTTTCAAGGTAGAGACCCAGGTAAGCCAGTGGTGTACTTCAGTCTGAGTCTGAAGGCCTAATAACCAAAGGAGCTGATGCTCTAAATCTCAGTCCAATGGTAGGAAAATACTGATGTCCCAAATGAAATAGGCAGAAAACAAATCAGTTCTCCTTTCTTTTGCCTTTTGTTCTATTCAGGTCTTCAACAGACTGGATCAGGTCAACTTGCATTGGGAAGGGTACTCTGCTTTACTGAGTCCAATAATTCAAACACTATCTCATCCAGAAACACTCTGACAGACATACTCAGGATAATGTTTAGCCAAACATCTGGGTACCCTGTGGCCCAGTAAGTTCAGTTCAGTTCAATCACTCAGTTGTGTCCGGCTCTTTGCAACCCCACAGCACGCCAGGCCCCCCTTTCCATCACCAACTCTCAGAGTCTACTCAAACTCATGCGCATCAACTTGGTGATGCCATCCAGCCATCTCATCCTCTGTCGTCCCCTTCTCCTCCTGCCCCTAATCCCTCCCAGCATCAGAGTCTTTTCCAATGAGTCAACTCTTCGCCTGAGGTGGCCAAAGTATTGGAGTTTCAGCTTCAGCATCAGTCCTTCCAATGAACACCCAGGACTGATCTCCTTGCAGTCCAAGGGACTCTCAAGAGTCTTCTCTAATACCACAGCTCAAAAGCATCAATTCTTTGGTGCTCAGCTTTCTTCACCAGTCCAACTCTCACATCCATACATGACCCCTGGAAAAACCATAGCCTTGACTAGACAGACCTTTGTTGGCAAAGTAACGTCTCTGCTTTTCAATATGCTATCTAGGTTGGTCATAACTTTTCTTCCAAGGAGTAAGCGTCTTTTAATTTCATGGCTGCAATCACCATCTGCAGTGATTAAAGTCTGACACTGTTTCTACTGTTTCCCCATCTATTTCCCATGAAGTGATGGGACCAGATGCCATGATCTTAGTTTTCTGAATGTTGAGATTTTTTTTTTTTTTTGCTTTTTCAAAAAAATTTATTTATTTTAGTTGGAGGCAAATTACTTTACAATATTAAACTGTGGTGTTGGAGAAGACTCTTGAGAATCCCTTGGACTGCAAGGTGATCCAACCAGTTCATCTTAAAGGAGATCAGTCCTGGGTGTTCATTGGAAAGACTGATTCTGAAGCTGAAACTCCAATACTTTAGCCACTTGATATGAAGAACTGACTCATTGGAAAAGACCCAGATGCTGGGAAAGACTGAAGGCAGGAGGAGAAGGGGATGACAGAGGATGAGATGGTTGGATGTTATCACCGATGCGATGAATATAAGTTTGAGTAAGCTCTTGGAGTTGGTGATGGACAGGGAAGCCTGGTGTGCTGCAGTCCATGGGGGAGCAAAGAGTTGGACACGACTGAGTGACTGAACTGAACTGAACTGACTGGGATCTTTAGTTGTGGCATGCAGCATCCAGTTCCCTGACAAGCGAGGGAACTCAGGCCCTCTGTATTGGGAGAGTAGAGTCTTAGCCACTGGGTCATCAGGGAAGTCCCAATGCTTGGTTTTTCTAACAGAGTTAACATTAGGATCCTTGTTTATTCATAGGACATGCATTATCTGCTGCTGTGTGTACAAAGTTGTTTCAGTAGTGTCCAACTCTTTGAAACCCTTTGGACCATAGCCCACTAGGCTCCTCTGTCTATGGGATTCTCCAGGCAAGAATCCTAGAGTGGGTTGCCATGCCCTGCCATGCCAGGGCATCTTCTCGACCCAGGGATCAAACGTGCATCTCTTACATCTCCTGCATCAGCAGGCAGGTTCTTTACCAGTAGCACCATGTGCTCCTAATTGACACCAAACACTGGTAAGGTCAAAAATGAATAAGACATGACCTCTGCACTTAAGGAATGTTAAAATTGTAAGTAGTTTCTGATCAAACGAGACTGAATTGCTGAATAATATTGAGAAACATTCAATTATTTAAAAACAACAACACAAACAAGATTAGTGGCAGAATCTCCTCTTAACACTAAGCAGTGTGGCACCGACCTCTCCTGAGAATGTCCTATTTGTTCTCAGTTTGCTTGTATCCAGTTAAACTTATAAGTAGGCTATTAGAATAGTCCAGACACCTAGGAAACTAGTTTGCTACAATCCTCCCTTAGAAGATTCATAAATTGGAAAAGTGGATGAAACAGCTTCTTGAATGGCCTACTGATTCAGTGTCTCCCACTTTATGGGTTAGCAGCATGTAGAATAATTCAATCTGGATTTTCTAAAGGAAAACTTCTATGAGTCTCATAAATAACAGAAGACCTGCAGTGGGCCCCCAGTCTTATCCTGATCAAATGAAAATTGTCTGGTGAAAATGAAAGCCTAGAATTTCCTACCAAGTCTTCATTCTTTCTCTGCTCTGCGCTTTCTCTCCTGAAATTGCTGTTACCTAAAATATTTACATTAACTTCACATTCTGAAGATCATATTTGTCTTCAGAACCTATTCTTCTTTTCCTGGGATTCAAGCTTTCTCTCTATTTTTTGATTCCCAATAGTATCATGCTCTTGCCTTGTCATTGAAGAGCTTCACCTCAGTAGGGACAACGACACTTTACAGAATTAAGAGAGAAACTGAGTCTTTGAAAGCACAGACTTCTATTTAGATGTTGATTTTAACTGCTTTTTTCTCGCTATTCCTTTATCCATTTTCCCTTCTCTACTCTTTCTCTTCGCCCCTTTTCTTCTTCCCTTTTCTTTTTTTTTAATTAATTTTTATTTTAACTTTACTTTACAACACTGTATTGGTTTTGCCATACATTGACAAGAATTCACCACGAGTGTACATGCGTTCCCAAACATGAATCCCCTCCCACCTCCCACCCCATATCATCTCTCTGGGTCCTCTCCATGCACCAGCCCCAATCATCCTGCATCCTGCATCGGACATAGACTGGCGATTCGTTTCTTACATGATAGTATACATGTTTCAATGCCATTCTCCAATCTCATGCCACCCTCTCCCTCTCCCCCAGAGTCCAAAAGTCCACTCTACAGATCTGAGTCTCTTTTGTTGTCTCGCATACAGGATCATCATCACCATCTTTCTAAATTCCATATATATGTGTTAGTATACTGTGATGGTATTTTTCTTTCTGGCTTACTTCACTCTGTATAATCGGCTCCAGTTCCATCCATCTCCTTAGAACTGATTCAAATGTATT
>SJYQ01003218.1:206469-227203 GCA_006410935.1 Redunca redunca
ATCACAGCAGGATCCTCTATGATCCACCCCCCAGAATTCTGGAAATTAAAGCAAAAATAAACAAATGGGATCTAATTAAAATTAAAAGCTTCTGCACAACAAAGGAAAATTTAAGCAAAGTGAAAAGACAGCCTTCTGAATGGGAGAAAATAATAGCAAGTGAAGCAACTGACAAACAACTAATCTCAAAAATATACAAGCAACTTATGCAGCTCAATTCCAGAAAAATAAATGACCCAATCAAAAAATGGGCCAAAGACCTGAATGTTGAGATTTAAGCCAACTTTTTCACTCTCCACTTTCACTTTCATCAAGAGGCTTTTTACTTCCTCTTCACTTTCTGCCGTAAGGGTGGTGTCATCTGCCTATCTGAGGTTATTGATATTTCTCCCAGCAATCTTGATTCCAGCTTGTGCTTCTTCCAGCTCAGCGTTTCTCATGATATACTCTGCATAGAAGTTAAATAAGCAGGGTGACAATATACAGCCTTGACGTACTCCTTTTCCTATTTGGAACCAGTCTGTTGTTCCATGTCCAGTTCTAACTGTTGCTTCCTGACCTGCATATAGATTTCTTAGTTTTCATTAAATCTCTCAATTTTTTCATCTCATGACTCATGTACACGTTAAGAGGACATGTTAAAAAGACACCTAAGTTCTGAATTTTCTTGCTGCTCTCACTGTGAAAATGTAATTGCTGATCAATAAGAACTAAGGTTTATGGTGCCTTTTTCACACTATCTGTTTGGGCCACTAGAGTATAATTGCAAAGCTGCCAGGGTATATTCCAAGCTGCATTATTTGGACTTTGTGATTTTATACACTGAATTACTGTTAAAACTGATGAGAGAAAGTAATGTTTATTACATTATAAAGAAACTATGTAAAGGATTATTCAATGAATGCAACTTATTTTGTTGATAATCTGTATCAGGCATTATATACAAGTTATACTTCTTTAATTATATCTAAAATCATCAAAACATTTAAGTTAAATGATGTTTAAGTTAAATTTGGGAAGTATTTGATGTCACGGGACTACTGAATAGAGTACTTCATTATTTGTGTGTCATTTAAAGGGAGCATACATAGGATTTACAAATTTTAGTTCATTCAGTCAATAAACATCATATGAGCCTACTTCGTTCATCAAAATTCTGCATCACTCTTAAGAATAGGAAGAAAAGGGAAAGCATGTTTATCTTTACATTCAAAGCATCCTGCCTGACAGTAGTTCACTACACCTGTCAACTTGTTCAACTAAGTTTCTATCTGAAAATAATTCTGAATCAGAGGGGAAAATGAACAAGTCAAACTTAGCGAACTCTCCATCTTCCACAATTTTTAAGATTCTTTTATGAGAACCAAATCATTCACTCTGGAACTCTAGTCCCTCTCTAAAATTTTAGGAGCGGTCACTGAGACACTCCTTCAATCTCCTTAGAAGAATAAGGTAGGAAAAGATATTCTTAACTTCACAGCCCTGATTAGAAAATTTTAACAGAATTGAATCTGGGTTCCAGCAGGGTAATTCAATGGTATCCATGGCAAAAGAAATATAGAGTTCTTTTTCAATATCAAAGTACATTAAAAATTTTTAATGTTTCTATATTTGGTCTACTAGAAGATATAAACACTTTGATTACACTTAGTCATTACCTTTAGCATCTATGCACAAATAAAATCAAGGAAATAAATATCTTTTGTACACATCATGATGAAAACAATGAAGAAAATACTTCATTTACATAAATATGAACAAATTTTAATCTAGTCGGACAATTTTGCTGAAACTTAGCCCAACATTTAATGTAGAAATATGATTAGATGAGAATAACATGAATGAAAATGATCTGTAAATCCAAAGATTTAGCAAAGGTACATGATCATTAATAATTATCTATGAGACAGAATTTTTGTGTCATCAAATAAGAGACTTTAAACTTTGCCTAGCACTGTAAAAGCTGTCACCTAAACCCTGTGTAGCAGAATATGAAAATGATTGATGCTGACAAATTATAGGTCTTCCTGAATAAGAGTGACATATTTTCAAAACAAGTAGAAACCAGTCAGCTTTGGAGATGACAAAAACATATAATATATACTGTTAATTGCTGACATTTATATAGAGTTGACACTGGATATCACTCATCATAGTAATTACTAATAGCAATTTGCATATCCAGAGCCCATAATGAAATTTTGCTAAGTTCAATTTTTTAAAATTGATTTTCAACCTTCATGTTAATGTTTCTTTCATTAACATGAAGTATAGTACAACTCTTCCCAACATTTTTATTACATACACAGAAGACAATAAAATTTGTACCAAGTCCCTCCTGACAACCTTGGGAATGGGGGGATCAACATCTTGGCATACCTGAAACCAAGGTGGGACATCAGCTTAACATGATCAGTTTTACAGAGATCATCCCTTCTATGGTTTAACTGTAATCCACCATCCCAAACCATGCAAACAGTGTGTGTTCTGCAGTGCTCAGTGCTGTCCCCGACTCTTTGAGACCCCACGGACTGCAATCTGCCAGGCTCCTCTGTCCATGGAATTCTCCAGGCAAGAATACTGGAGTGGGTTGCCATTTCTTACTTCAGCGGATCTTCCCAATCCAGGGATAGAACCCATGTCTCTGGCATCTCCTGCATTGGCAGGTGGATTCTCTACCACTGAGCCACCTGGGAAGCCCTAAGCAGAGTCCTGGATATTTATAGTTAAGGTAAAATCTCATTATAAAGTTACTTCCATGTCTTCATTGAGTCAATTACTGCAAATTATATACAACAAATGGTTCGTGATCTCATCAGTCCTTGTTGTCTATGACAAAATACTGTCACTTTGTTGTCTGGTTGGGAAACACAGTGACACTCCTGCCAGAGAATCTGGGGAGGAAGAGTGACAAGATGGTCAACACTTTGGCCACTGCAAATTGAAGATCTGCTACTTAATCTAGAAAGAAACAGCTCTGGCTTCCCACAGTGGATCCAAGAATGTGGGAGGATTTCCTGTGGACCAGATGTGGACTATTCTGTGTAACAGCCTGAAGTTGTTTTAAGTCCTACACATCAAAATTCTGCCCAGAACGAAGGAGCAGTGACACACCATCGAAGGTCTTAAAGGAAGGAGCTGTCTGAGAACTAGCGACTCAGAGGCAGAGAAGTCCATGAGGAAGGCATGAAGTGCCCACGAAAGAGTCTGCAGGGTTAGGGCAGCCTTACATGACTGCCAAGCCCAAAGAGCACATGTTTCAGATTTTATCAGCCTATCAGCAGTGATGCCATCACTAGAAATGCCTGGGACAGTCACCTAGGCTAGAACTAGCTGCGCAGAGCTGCCACAGACGTTTACCCCACTGAATCCAGTGCTGCAGCCGGTCTAGCCCTTGGGGTTCTTATGATTTCAAGATGCACTTCAGCAACAATCATTAGGGAACTAGAAAAAACAAGGTTCACTACTGACAGGTCCTGGGGAATACACAGCATGCCTGAGGTGTCATGGGTAGAGATGGAGAGACTGTAGACCTGGGGTACTGCGTTTCTGGGGTTGAGGGTGAGGTGCCCAGGGTTTCATAGGTTCACTCTTTATTGGTGAACTTAAAACATAAGAGCAGGAATTAAAGCATGGGAAGGGAAAAGCAAGATGCCAAATGGTCAGTTACCTAGGTCAACCAAAGCTTTCCAAAGAGAAGGAACTACATGAGTAGACCAATTAGCTCTGTAAGTATCTAGTGTTGTTGGCAATGGGTTTATTTAAGACGGATGTCTTTGAAATGTATGCCTCCACAATCAAAAGCTTAGTGTCAGGCACTTACAGTACAATCAAAAAAGCTAACTGGTAGGCTCTTACATTACAGCATACCACCATCCTGTGCCACTTTCTGTTCGAGTAAAAATGCCCAGATCCTCCTCTCCACCCACCACACTCCAAAACTAGCAAATGGATAAGGAATGATGTCAATCTGAAATTATAATGGAGTAATCACAGTTCAGGCATACAAAAAGACTCAAACATCCATTAAGGATCTGGTCTCAGAAAGTGCAACAATGAAAACTTGAACTTCACCGAGCTGTACCAAACCCAAGGATACCACCAGCAGTATTCAGAAAAATACCTGCCAACTGCAATATCCAGAGAAGGCAATGGCAACCCACTCTAGTACTCTTGCCTGGAAAACCCCATTGAAGGAGGAGCCTGGTAGGCTGCAGTCCATGGGGTCTCAAAGAGTCTGACATGACTGAGCAACTTCACTTTCACTTTTCACTTTCCTGCATTGGAGAAGGAAATGGCAACCCACTCCGGTATTCTTGCCTGGAGAATCCCAGGGACGGCGGAGCCTGGTGGGCTGCCGTTTATGGGGTCCCACAGAGTCGGACATGACTGAAGCAACTTAGCAGCAACTGCAATCTCTCAGGGTCTCCCCATTTAACTATGCAAATATTTCTGACCTCAACCAGTCCTTACTTAATAAGCACCCCTAGTTTTTGCCAGCTCCAATTATAATTCTTGATAAACAATTCATTTAACTAACTATAACCTTGCAGGTTTTTTGTCTTTATAAGCCTCCCTCATCTTCAAATCTGGAAGAACGCAATTCAAGTATTCCTTGAGTCTGTCTCCCACCCAGGCTGCAGTCCTAACAAACCCCAAATAAACACCTTTTCTATGTCAATTGGATATCCATTTCTAAAATTTTGGTTGAAGGAAAGTACATGAGAAAAAAAAAAGCTTCTTGCTCTTTATCCTCAGGGTTAGCTCCTTTCCGATAGAGGAGGAAAAGTTGATATTAAATCACACTGAAGAGTTTTGAGGAATGTTGGACACTGGGTATCTATTTTCTGAGCTGAGACTATCAAGAGCTTGATGTGACTTTAGGACTCTCTATTAAAGCCACCAGAAAAGTCCTGGGGCCCTCCCAGATTTCTTCCATGGAGAGAGAAAAACTACTTCCAGTGGGTAGTTTTTATAGGACCATGAAGGATAAAAAATTGACTTGTTTTATACTTATTTGTATTATAGGCTATCCTGAAATGTGCTTAAAATAGAAAACACCTATAAATGTATAACCTTTTCATGTCTGCTTTAAACTTTATGAAACTTCTCTGAACTGCACACCAAAAATCTGACCTTTTCAGACTGTTTTATAAGAGGACTCTAAATCACAAAGTTGCCTGAGTATATAACTGAACAAGCAGATTAAGACCCAAGAATGAAATCAAATTATACATGAGATAGGGAAATTTTCAGGAAAATTTAGGACCTAAAGTTAAATTTTTTGAAAAAAAGAAAATAGGTTTTACCTCACCAAAGAAAATATAAGCTAGAAGACAAAGTCACACTTCTTATGAAAAATTAGNTGGAGAAAAAAAACCAGAGAGAGACAAAAGATAACAATGTGGACTTTTTCAAAACAACCTTATAATTTTAAAAAATTATTTTCTTAATTATGAGAAAATAGGCATAAGATGTAGTATATGTGCTAAGTCACTTCAGTCATATCCGACTCTTTGTGACTCTATGGACTGTAGCCCGCCAGGCTCCTCTGTCCATGGGGCTCTCTGGGCAAGAATACTGGAGTGGGTTGCCATGGCCTCCTCCAGTGGATCTTCCTGACCCAGGAATCAAACCCGTGTCTCTTGCATCTCCTGCATTGGCAGGCAGACTCTTTACCACTAGCGCCACCTGGGAACATGTGAAAATGAAAGTTGCTCAGTCGTATCCGACTCTTTGCTACCCCATGGACTATATAGTCCATGGAATTCTCCAGGCCAGAATATTGGAGTGGGTACCCATTTCCTTCTCCCACAGATCTTCCAAACCCAGGGATTGAATCCAGGTCTCCTGCATTACAGGCAGATTCTTTACCAGCTGAGCCACAACGGAAGCCCAAGAATACTGGAGTGTATCCACAGGAGAATATTCCTTCTCCAGTGGATCTTCCCAACTCAGGAATTGCATCGGGGTCTCCTTCATTGCAGGTGGATTCTTTACCAACTGAGCTATCAGGGAAGCCTACCTGGGAACATAGGCCCAAATTAATCCTCTCTGGCCCGTTTCTAATTAAGCCATACCACTCTGGTGTGGTTTTGTTTATAATTAAAGTAGGAATTTATTGACAAACCCTCTTCCTAACTCCACCAAAACACACCATATAACACACACACACACACGCACACACGCACACACATACAGATTAACATGCAAAAGCCTTTAGAGGCATGACATTTTTGAAATAACTACAAATGGTCACACAGTCTCGTACCAACAGACTTCACACTTCTTTGCTTTGTTTGCAATAGCACCTTTCACTGAGAAATTTGAAATTCTCTGATCATTTACATCTCAACCCACCAATGCACACTAGTCTTGCCAGTATTCACATTTCCAGATCAGCTGGAATATTCTGAATCCAAGGCAATGTTTCCAAGTTTAGATATAAATGACTAAATTCTGAAAAGTTTCATTCTCTGCATTTTAAAATCTGCAGCATGTCAATTAAGTAGCTGGATTATTTGTAAGGTGTTGATTTAACTATCTCGCCAGCTGCTGTGCTGGTATCATGAAGTTCTTCCAGATCCCTCAGCAATGGGCCACCTAATCTTAATACAGCATACTTCTCTAATGTGTGAACAGTCAAAGAGAAACCTATCTAAAGATTATTCAGTTCAGTTCAGTCGCTCAGTCGTGTCCGACTCTTTGCGACCCCATGAATTGCAGCACGCCAGGCCTCCTTGTCCATCACCAACTCCCAGAGTTCACTCAGATTCACGACCATCGAGTCCGTGATGCCATCCAGCCATCTCGTCCTCGTTCGTCCCCTTCTCCTCCTGCCCCCAATCCCTCCCAGCATCAAAGTCTTTTCCAGTGAGTCAACTCTTCGCATGAGGTGGACAAAGTACTGGAGTTTCAGCTTTAGCATCATTCCTTCCAAAGAAATCCCAGGGTTGATCTCCTTCAGAATGGATTGGTTGGATCTCCCTTCAGTCCAAGGGACTCTCAAGAGTCTTCTCCAACACCACAGTTCAAAAGCATCAATTCTTCTGTGCTCAGCCTTCTTCACAGTCCAACTCTCACACCCATACATGACTACTAGAAAAACCATAGCCTTGACTAGACGGACTTTAGTCAGTAAAGTAATGTCTCTGCTTTTCAATATGCTATCTAGGTTGGTCATAACTTTTCTTCCAAAGAGTAAACGTCTTTTAATTTCATGGCTGCAGTCACCATCTGCAGTGATTTTGGAGCCGAAAAAATAAAGTCTGACACTGATTCCACTGTTTCCCCATCTATTTCCCATGAAGTGATGGGACCAGATGCCATGATCTTCGTTTTCTGAATGTTGAGCTTTAAGTCAACTTTTTCACTCTCCTCTTTCTGTCCCTTAAATTAGGAAACAATGCATGCAGAGTCCTTTCATGTATGAGGCTAATTTCCTGACATTAAGGGAAGGTAGGCAAGCTGCTTTAATTATACAGGAAATTCCTTTTTTAAATATGATTGCTATGTTTGAAATTTTTTAAAAGCAATTTTGTGGATATGTATATTCCAAATAGGCATTTTGTGTAAACATATTTTTCAGCACATGAATTAGCCAGGCTGATTTTTTAATTCTGGTCTACAGATTTTGAATGAGCAGTGAGAACCTCTCTGTCTGACTACAGTGCTATCACTGAGCAGAAATCAGTCATCATGAATATTCATTGAACACCAGAGTGCTGCCCTAGATGGAGGAGAAAGCAAAACAGAAAGTGTCCATTGAATCAGAAGAAAAGGACTCAAAGTGATCTGTGAAAAAGTGAGCTGTTGAACCTGATATACTATAAGATTGTGTCTCTTTTATGTCAACCCATGAAAACTTTTTCCCTCTGGAATACTCTGATTTTATTTTTTCTTTATTAATACAAATTTAAATACTAGTGGTCAATTATAGATGCTTGCCTTATACAGGACTATTGAAAATATTCAGATATTTAAATTGGTTGATCCAATTTAGATGATAGGAAACGGTCACTACCTGGCTGCTTTTTCAATACTGCCCTTCCCATCTTTCTTCTAATTAGGCTGTATTGCACAGTCTGCCTTTAACTCCATTTTGAGTATTTAACCAATATCCTTGAAGTGTTTTCTCCTTATTAGGTGAAAGTGTGAAAACTAGAAAATATTAGGACAGGATCTCTCTCTTATTTTTGTTTTTATACATATGGAGCACTTACTTTGTGTTATTCTACATATGTAGGGTCTTACAAATGTACTCATTTAAAGAATACAGTCATCATATATAGCAGATACATTAAGGTCTCTGTTTTACAGATGAAGGAACTGAAGTTCAGAACGGATCTGCTCCAAATCACTCAACTGGTGAGTGGCAGAGACCACATGTGAACCAAGTCGGACTCCAAATCTTGTACCTGAAAAGGACCCGCTCCCCTGCTCCACAGAGGGCCTTCATTTTACCACGCCCTTCTATCAGCCCTGGCATTCCCACCTGCATGGCACCTTCCTCCACACTTCAGTCAGATATCAGTTCCTTGCTATTCTTTAGAAGAAACTGGAGTTATTGGCCTAAAGTATTCAGGTTGACTCCAAGGACAGTTTCTAGTTGAATAAATTGTAACTGACCTTGCTGAGTGACACAAGTGATTCAGAAGTTCATTCTTTCCATGCTCCACTAGGAGGTGAGTGGTTAAAAAGAATAGACTGAGGAAAACAAGGGATAAGTGAATATGATTGGGAGAGTCAAATATCGTTATTACTGTGAAAAATTACTTCACACTGCGTCCGACCACAGTTAGAAACACTGCCACAATACCAGTGCCTTGGCCGAGATGTCATGGTCAAACAACATTTCTAAATGTTTCCTAATAAAATTTTTAAGATGGAAAATAAATTTTACAACAAAGAGAATAGAACTTCAAAATAGAAAAAATATCTAAGTGCATACAATGACTATAACGCCAAACACTATGCTTCTCCAAACTTATCTTTCATTTGTCTTACTTACATGCCACGTTCAAAATATAAAAAAAGTTCAGCCACAAAATCAACTTAGAAAGGAGAATTATCTGGCCTAACTGCACAGACTGATTTAATAGCAAAGTACTTCACTATCAGTTCAGTTCAGTTCAGTCACTCTGTTGTGTCCAGCTCCTTGCGACCCCATGAATTGTAGCACACCAGGCCTCCCTGTCCATCACCAAATCCCAGAGTTCACCCAAACTCAAATCCATCAAGTCCGTGATGCCATCCAGCCATCTCATCCTCTGTCGTCCCCTTCTCCTCCTGCCCCCAATCCCTCCCAGCATCAGGGTCTTTTCCAATGGGTCAGCACTTCACATGAGGTGGCCAAAGTACTGGAGTTTCAGCTTTAACATCAGTTTTTCCAATGAACACCCAGGACTGAACTCTTTTAGGATGAACTGGTTGGACTTCCCTGCAGTCCAAGGGACTCTCAAGAGTCTTCTCCATCACCACAGTTCAAACACATCAATTCTTCGGTGCTCTGCTTTCTTCACAGTCCAGCTCTCACATCCATACATGACCACTGGAGAAACCATAGCCTTGACTAGACGGACCTTTGTTGGCAAAGTAATGTCTCTGCTTTTTAATATGCTATCTAGATTGGTCATAACTTTCCTTCCAAGGAGTAAGCGTCTTTCAATTTCATGGCTGAAATCACCATCTGCAGTGATTTTGGAGCCCAAAAAAATAAAGTCTGACACTGTTTCCACTGTTTCCCCATCTATTTCCCATGAAGTGATGGGACCAGATGCCATGATCTTCATTTTCTGCATGTTGAGCTTTAAGCAAACTTTTTCACTCTCCACTTTCACTTTCATCAAGAGGCTTTTTAGTTCCTCTTCATTTTCTGCCATAAGGGTGGTGTCATCTGCATATCTGAGGTTATGGATATTTCTCCTGGCAATCTTGATTCCAGCTTGTGCTTCATCCAGCCCAGAGTTTCTATGATGTACTCTGCATAGAAATTAAATAAGCAGGGTGACAATATACAGCCTTGACATACTCCTTTTCCTATTTGGAACCAGTCTGTTGTTCCATGTCCAGCTCTAACTGTTGCTTCCTGAGCTGCATATAGGTTTCTCAAGAGGCAGGTCAGGTGGTCTGGTGTTCCCATCTCTTTCAGAATTTTCCACAGTTTATTGTGATCCACACAGTCAAAGACTTTGGCATAGTCAATACAGCAGAAATAGATCTTTTTCTGGAGCTCTCTTGCTTTTTCCATGATCCAGCAGATGTTGACAATTTGATCTCTGGTTCCTCTGCCTTTTCTAAAACCAGCTTAAACATCTGGAATTTCATGGTTCACATATTGCTGAAGCCTGGCTTGGAGAATTTTGAGCATTACATTACTAGCATGTGAGATGAGTACAATTGTGCGGTAGTTTGAGCATTCTTTGGCATTGCCTTTCTTTGGGATTGGAATGAAAACTGACCTTTTCCAGTCCTGTGGCCACTACTGAGTTTTCCAAATTTGCTGGCATATTGAGTGCAGCACTTTCACAGCATCATCTTTCAGGATTTGAAATAGCTCCACTGGAATTCCATCACCTCCACTAGCTTTGTTTGTAGTGATGCTTTCTAAGGCCCACTTGACTTCACATTCCAGGATGTCTATAAAGACATATATATGCTATCTGGAAGAACTTTCAAGTTCTTCATTTTATTTTTTACTAGCAATTGTTTGATTATAGGGAAAAAAACTCACCCTTTCCTCCTGTTCTCAGTGAGAAGTGTCAGCCGCATGCTTTAGAATAAAAAAAGTAAACTTATTTGGTGTGATCAAACAGGAAATCAGCATCTGTGGTTTCAGGCAGATCTCTCAGGCCTTAGTATTCACTGTCTATACTTACCTTCCTCTGTTCTTTCTCTTTTTGAACTGTTTTGCTACCCATCCCACCCCACCAAGTTCTCTGGCCCATAATTCTGCTCCAACAACTACCGTACTGGGATCCTAACATTTCTGCATATTATAAGCTTTATTCACATACAATATTGTGTAAGTTTAAGGTACGTGATGTGCTGATGTGATACTTATACATTCTGAAATGATGGATTTAAAAGCTTCTTATATACTACTTTGGTTCAGGCATTTACAGTCTACTTGTCAAACCAGAAGAGCAGTTACTATATGAAAAGGATTCTTTCTTTCCTGTCCATTTTGGTATTTTCAGAGCCTGACACAATATTAGTACTTAAAAAACAATCGTTGACTGGCTGGCTGAATATTCTAAGAGCTTCAAATGATTTGGATGGAGAAGCCAATTTTAAGTCTTCGAAAATCCATGACAACATGTACACATTCAGACTGTTTCAAGATAGAAGCTTAACTGATGGTTTTTCTTCCCTTTTTCTGGTACAAGAGGCTGCCTGCATATCCTTTCACCACACAGAAAAATTTAAGATCAAGACAGTTACCTAGCAAGAAAGCGTGTTTTGAAGTGTCTAATAATTGGGGTTCCAGTTTTAATTGGCAGTTAGCTCAAATGCTAAAGAACTAGACAACTGAATGTGAGGAGACAGTAGAAATAAGTACCTCTTGGAGAAACAAGAACTATCTCACATTAAAAGGAAGAGACAGGATGTGAATGGTAACAGAAGGGTGAGGTAAGTATAAGGGGCCCTCCGAAGTCTGCAAACAGTCCCAGGGAAGTTGTCCAAGAAAGATAAAGGGCCACAGTCTCATAACAGTTGAGCAGGTGCAATTAATGGACTTTAAGAAAACTACTTCCTTTGCCTTTTATCTCTGTAAAACAAGTATGATATTTCCCTTTAATAAACACTCCTTAAAAGTTTTCCTGAAAATATATGAATATAAGACCAGAGGAAAATTTTCTTATTCCACTTTACTATCCAATTTTCTCCTCTTCTCCCTAAAATGAAAAGGGAGTAATTGTGAGAGGACAGAACAAACCAAAGACCCTGTCCAATTATGGAAAATATTTTCTAGAAATCCTAGGAAATAGAACATTCATAACGATGAGAGTGATTGGTGATGACCAAACCAGAAAGCAATAGAAGAGATTGATGTCTGATAATCAGTATTGAAAAGGCAGTGCTGAGATTTAAAAGGAGAGTTCTAGAGAGAAATGAGAGCTGCCTGCTACATCTGGACCCATGTGCTCCTGCTACACAGTACAAATATTCAAAACCATGAATCTCAAAAAGTCCCATAAGTTATATCACTATTATAAAATGCAATTTTGTAGAAACATCTATTTTATGTGACAGTATCCTTAAAGCTCATAAAATATTTGCATTGTAGGCAGATTTTTTTTTGAAAACTAAAACTAACTTCATAACTCTGAGCAACCTTCTGGTAGGAAGGAAGTAAAACATCTAACTTTAGGAAAAAAAACACCTGCCCTGTCCTTATCCCTAAGGAAATCTTTCTTCCTAGCCAAGTGTTCTTTACAGGAACACACTAAAAGGTGTGAGTTCTTAAGAGTCCAACACATTTCACTGCACCACAACCACCCTGCAATGGTCTAGAGAAAAGATCAAAGGAGTTATGGGACTAGAAAATCTAACCTGAAAGAAGACACACGTAGGTGCTTTAATGCTCTTATGAAAAGGTGAAAATGAGGGAAAAGGATGGTTCAATAGAGAACACAAGAAAATCTGAATCTGAGCTCCAATATTAACTCCATTACTATCACAGCATGTGGTCAACTCATTGTTGTTCAGTCGCTAAGTTGTGTCTGATTCTTTGCAACCCCATGGGCTGCACCACACCAGGCTTCCCTGTCCTTCACTATTTCCTGAAGTTTGCTCAAACTCATATCCATTGAGTCAGTGATGACATCCAACTGTCTCATTCTCTGTCATCCCTTTCTCCTCCTGCCTTCAATCTTTCCCAGCATCAGGGTCTTTTCCAATGAGTAGGCTCTTTGCATTAGGTGGCCAAAGTATTGGAGCTTCAGCTTCAGTATCAGTCCTTCTAATGAGTATTCAGCATTGATTTCCTTTAGGATTGACTGATCTGATCTCCTAACAGTCCAAGGGACTCTCAACAGTCTTCTTCAGCATCCAGTCATCATCAGTGTTAAAAATTTTCACCAGTTAATTAAGGACACACACAGAGAAGGTATGAAACACTGCCATGAAAATGATTTCAGATATTTCCCATCTTAAATGCCTTCAAGGTCTTGATATAACATCTCCATTCTTTCTATGACTACTGAAAACCTTGAAAAAGCTGAGCTTTCATACTTTTCCCAAAAACTAAGACTGGAAGACAATCTTCTCAAAAAGCCTTTTCTTAACTACAATCACCCCTGCACTGTCTATACTCTCATCCTGTGTTATTTGCTTCATACCACTTCAATTCAGTTCAATCACTCAGTTGTGTCCAACTCTTTACAACCCCATGGACTGCAGCACTCCAGGCTTCCCTGTTCATCATCAATTCCCGGAGCTCACTCAGACTCATGTCCATTGAGTTGGTGATACCATCCAACCATCTCATCCTCTGTTGTCCCCTTCTCCTCCTGCCTTCAATCTTTCCCAGCATCAGGGTCTTTTCCAATGAGTCAGTTCTTCTTATCAGGTGGCCAAAGTATTGGAGTTTCAGCTTCAGCATCAGTCCTTTCAGTGAATATTCAGGACTGATTTCTTTTAGGATGGACTGGTTGGATCTCCCTGAAGTCCAAGGGACTCTCAAGATCTTCTCCAACACCACAGCTCAAAAGCATCAATTCTTGGGCACTCAGCTTTCTTTATAGTCCAACTCTCACATTCATACATGACTACTGGAAAAACCATAGCTTTGACTGATGGACCTTTGTTGGCAAAGTAATGTCTCTGCTTTTTAATATGCTGTCTAGGTTTTTCATAGCTCATTGTCTAAAAGTATATATATATATATATATATATATATATATATATTTCTCTTTGTTTATTATTTAGCCTATAAACTCCATTAGAGACAGTACTTTCTTGTTTCCTGTTATATCCCCAACATTTGGAAACCATGCCTAGCCTAGCAATAGTAGGGACTAAATAAATATAGACTGAATAAATGAATGAGAAAGATTGAGACAAAAATGAAAGAACTGTCACATAACCCAATTGTTGTCTCATGAAATGTAAACCCCCCTCCTACCAGAAAGGAAACTGAAAACTGCCCCTCTCCATTATCCCTTTACTCAGAGACTATATATAACCAAAGAGCAAAATGGACAATTAACCTTGGACAAAACTGCAGATTTTTAAAACAGCAAAGTGCTACTGAACTACCCACATACTCCTAACCCCTACTCTACCTCCTCCCTCACCCTCACCTCCACCCTTACACAACATATTCCTACCTGCCAGGGTTATGAACTCCCAGAAAAAATCCAGGCAGAAAATTAGAGAGGCCTAAAACTGGCTCATTGCTCTAAAATAATATTTCTCACAAATGAACTTTAGCAACCAAAGCAAGACAGAAAGAACCCTGTTACAGTGCAAGAGGAAAGATGTAGTTTCTGTATTCCCTGTTGTCTCAAAGTATCAGAGAACTAAGCACTGGGATGGGACATACTCACAGTTATGTCCAGCAGAGCTGCCCCATATAAATACCTGACGGACACAGAACTGGGCTACATTCATCAACTGGCCTTACTGCTTTAAATCTAAGAGCTAAGATGGACACCTAGACCCAAGAAGCAGGTCCAGTAGTAGAAACTAAAAGAAAAACAAAAATACCATGGCATCTTTTTTTTTTAATTTATGTTTTGACCACACTACAAAACATGTGGGGTCTCAATTCCCCAGTCAATGATAGAACCCACACCCTCAACAGCAGAAGTGCAGAGCTGACCACTGGACCACCAGGGAAGTCCCCTGGAATCTATTTTTTTTAACTCCAACAACAACAAAATTATCTTAAGGATTCAGGGGATGGGCAGACTTCTGAAAATAATTTGCTAGAGAAACCAAGATAACATTCTAAAAAGCTTTTGACAATAAGATGTAACACCTAAAAGTCTTATGTTGAGATGAAATGAAAAAATAAAGGGATTAAAGGAGAAGCAACTAAAAAAAGAAAAAAAGACTGAAATGAAAATGAAAATATGAGGTAAGGAAGCTAACAAGGCACTGAGAGTTAAATGTATGTTACTGTGGAATTTGGAGAAGGCAATGGCACCCCACTCCAGTACTCTTGCCTGGAAAATCCCATGGAGGAGCCTGTGCTCTGGAAAAAAATACATTTGTGATAGAAAGCACAAAGTTGAAAAGTTCTTCCACAACATGAAGAACAGTGGTAAATAACTAACTGGAGAGAGGGCAGACATACTAGATATAGAGGAGAAAGAATGAAACTCCAAACTAAGAACTATAGATGGACCCTAAGAAGAAATCACAACAATTAGTACAAATGAAATAAATCAAGGGAAATCATAACAATTAGTACAAATGAAATAAATCAAGGAAAATACCTATTTAGATGAAATATATACATATCTAAAGTGAAAGTGAAGTTGCTCAGTCGTGTCGACTCTTTGCGACCCGTGGACTGTAGCTCACCAAGCTCCTCCATTCATGGGATTCTCCAGGCAAGAATACTGGAGTGGGTTGCCATTTCCTTCTCCAGGGGATCTTCCCGACCCAGGGATTGAACCCAGGTCTCCTGCATTGCAGGCAGATGCTTTAACCTTTGAGCCACCAGGGAAGCAGAAATCCTCATACACCAAAGTTAATAAGTAAATATATCCTGGCACATTTTTGAACTATAATTTAAAAAATCCAACAATCATTTAGGCAAAGAAACAAGTTAACTACAAATAAATACAGAAATATACAATAATATATACAAGTAAATATACATTGTTAGGCAATGGAGAGATTGTTACAACGTTTCAAGAGAAACAGTTTCATAATCAACTGAGCTGAATATCAGACCCCAACCCCTCTCATGAACAGAATGCTTCCCCAGAAGGAATGCTTCATAGTGCCTTAACCACAATGTTAAATTTACAAAACTCGAAAAACAGAAAAGATGTTCTTATAAATCATTTGGTGGCAAAATGATGTGAAATGATTTATAGGGTTTTTTTAATTCCTCAGTTGTTAATATTCATCATTTTGTTGCATAAACATTAATAAATCGGACTACAGCTTATTGCCACATACTCTGCTGGAATATTATACAATGTGCAATATTCATCATTTCTAAAATTCAAAATATTTTGAAATTCCAGAACACACTGAAGGGTTTGAAGTAAGAGATCATGGAATTTGAGTAGATTAACTCACCCAGAAGGCTCACTTTCTTATATTATAGTAACCCTGACCGGTTTATTTCGGAGAAGGCAATGGCACCCCTCCAGTACTCTTGCCTGGAAAATCCCATGGATGGAGGAACCTGGAAGGCTGCAGTCCATGGAGTCGCTAAGAGTTGGACACAACTGAACGACTTCACTTTCACTTTTCAATTTCATGCATTGGAGAAGGAAATGGCAACCCATTCCAGTGTTCTTGCCTGGAGAATCTCAGGGACGGGGGAGCCTGGTGGGCTGCCGTTTATGGGGTCGCACAGAGTCAAACACGACTAAAGTGACTTAACAGCAGCAGATCAGTTTATTTATCAATAACATACTGTACCTCTCTGGACACATTGACAGACAACTGATTTTTTTCTACAATCTCCCCTGGGCTCTAAATTTTAGAAGACACGCATGGAGGAAGAGGAGTCATGCCCCACTCTCCTTCCCAAATACCTAAACTACCTGCCCACGGTGAAAGCTGGAGAAGCAGTACTTTCACCCTTCAAAGTGATGAAACTTTCCATCCCCAAGACATCTCCAACTGCTTTCCTCCAGGCATATGGATTGAACCCGAATCTCCCATACTGTAATCAGATTCTTTACCACCTGACCCCCCAGGGAAGTCCCATATTTATTCCATCTTTAAACAAGTACTATTCTACCCAACCCACTAAGAGCCTGTCCTTTACCTTGGGCTCTAGACTTCTGAGCCTAGGGAAATGTCAGGCTTCACACAAGAGGTTGTGTAGTCCTGACACAGCTGTGTTCAGGTACCTGAACAGTCTAGAGCATCCTTCAGTGAAATTTTGAACTATCTACGTTACATTGAAGTTTTTCTAAGATTTGTTCCAATGATGGAAAGGATCAGACTATGCTCTCCCTTTACTTCTCCAGCTGATTCAAACCTGAGTCATAAAACAAACCCTCTCTATTTTGATTCTCAGAGCTCTTACTAGGCCCTCCCTCCAGACTTGTTGGCTCTGACTCACATATTCTCTATCATATAATATCACACAGAGTTACTATTTTAGCTTTATCTCATCACTTCAGGGGCTTCCCTGGTGGCTCATATGGTAAAGAATCTGCCTGCAAAGCAGGAGACTCAGATTTGATCTCCGAATTGGGAAGATCTCCTGCAGAAGGGAATGGCAACCCACTCCAGTATTCTTGCCTGGAGAATTCCATGGACAGAAGAGCCTGGCAGGCTACAGTCCATGGGGTTGCAAAGAGTCAGACATTACTAGGCAACTTTCACTTTCACTTCATCACTTCAGATTCATCTTTCGTTGTTTATCCAGAGCCTTTCACTATATACTTCAGATGTTTTAAAACCTCTCCTCACCCAGAACACAAAATTTGGCTTGCCTGTGTTCAGTGTCCCATAGCCACAGACAAGCCCTAATGTATCTGTTAAGATCAGCAAATGTACTAGGAAAAAAAATAAAATTAGGGTTGAACAAGGTAATGGTTTGTTTACATGAGTTATGAGAAGTCCATAATATCTAGTCAAGACTATTAATGGCTTTTCCACAGTCAAGCATCCTGTCTTCATGGTCTACTAACTAAAACATATTCTCAAGCCATCCCATAGACAAAAGCTGCTAGAACCATAGCTTTGACATATACCTTCCAGGCAACAGGAAAGGAGGCAATAGAGACATGCTTCTCAGCCGAGGCAGCTCCTGAAGATGTTCTGAAAGCCTCATTCAAAGCTCAATGCTTACTTCTCGTTCCAGCTCACCTACATAGATTCACCCAGCCACAGAGAAGGTTAGCTTTAATTTGGCCAGCTGCAAAAGTTACACATACATGTAAACAAACAAACAAGAATTTTGTTCCTTGGAGAAAGAAGAAAATGAATTTAGGTTGGACAGTTAGCAATCTACCAGGAGTTTCTGCCATAGCTGCCTCAGCCCAGCATGAGATCAGACATTTATCAGCAATAATAAAACACTCTCTCTCAATTTATACCTTATTTAGATTCATACTAAGCAGTAAGAAAATCAAAATAAATTATAATTTTCTGATAATAAATTAAAAAAGGGATATGTTTCAGTAGGTTGGAAAAAGTAGACATGTCTTTCTGATATTTTAATAAGAGCCATAAAAAAATGAGGAGTTTGTAAGGGGAAGATCTATTGAAAATATCCAGGAAAGCTGTAAATTCCACTGGTCATATTATTGGCTGCTTTATTCTTTATCTTTCCCATTATAGGAATTCTGGCCATATCAGTGGTGCCCCAGACTCACCTCTCCCCTACCAACTTGGCAGCACTGACTACTATTACTCATGTGTTTTGCTTTCTTCAATGCAGCCAATTTCCTCTGTATTTTCCACAGTAGGTATCTGTGCAATATCAGCTGTGTTGCCCAGTCATGATATCTCTTTAAAGTGCTAAGACACTGTTAAATATGTAATAAACATATGCAGGAAACATCTAATCACACAGAACAAATCCCAGAATCCCAAACCATACAGTGTCAGATGGCAATTAGAAAGGAGGAGGCGGCCTCTGGGAAATCTCACTCAATTCACATGAATATGCTGGTTCCCTAATTATCTAGCCCAATACATACTGGCAGGCACGTAAAACATTCTTCGGGAACTGTATCTGTACGTATTTAAAAGTTATTTAATTCATTATATTTTATCCCAAAGACAAATTAATCATATACAATATAAGAAAGAGGAATAAAGCCCTCTATTTAAAAAAGAGCCCTACTTATATACACAATGGAATATTACTCATCTATAAAAAAGTAATGCATTTGAGTTGGTTCTAATGAGGTAGACTAACCTAGAGCCTATTATACAGAGTAAAGTAAGTCAGAAAGAGAACAACAAATACTGTATGTTGTCGCATATATATGGAATCTAGAAGGATGGTCCTGATGACCCTATATGCAGGGCAGCAATGGAGACACAGACATAGAGCACAGACCTGCGGACACAGGAGGGAAAGGAGAGGGCTGCATGAATGGGGAGAGTGGCATGGAAACACACACTACCATATGTAAACAGATAGCCGGTGCGAATTCTCTGTATGACTCAGGGAGCTCAAACCAGTGCTCTGAAACAACCTAGAGGGGTGGGGTGGGGTGGGAGGTGGGAGGCAGGTTCAAGAGGGAGGGGACATATGTATGCCTATGGCTGATTAATACTGATCTATGGCAGAAAGCAACACAATATTGTAAAGCAATTATCCTTCAATAAAAATAAATAAATAAAAAACTCTACTTAAAGATTTGGTATACATATATACAGTGAAATATTACTCAGCCATAGAACTGAATGAAATTCTATTTGAAACAATGTGGATGGACCTAGAGAGTATTCTGATTAGGCAAGTAAACCAGACAGAGAAAGACAAGTACTTTATATTATTATGTACATGTGGAATCTAGAAAATAAAGCAAACACACATATGTAACAAAACAAACAGACTCAAAGATAGAGAACTGGTGGTTACCAGTGGGGAGAGGGATGGGTATAGGGGCAAGATAGGGGCAGGGGATTAAGTAATACAAACTACAACATAGGGAAGTATAGCCAATATTTTATAGTAACATTAAATGAAGTATAATCTATAAAAATACTGAATCACTATATTGTATACCTGAAACTAAAATAAAATTGAATCTTTAAAAATTTTATAAAAGAATCTATATTATAAAATTAATCTAACCTATTTTTTGTCTCCACAGATTTGCCTATTTGGGGTCTTTCATATAAATGGAATCTTACAATATGTGGTCTTCTGTGACTGATTTCTTTAACTTGGCATGTTTTCAAGAATTGTATGGTATGTCAGTGACATATCAAAACACCATTTTTAAATCAAAATTTGAAAATACAGTAACAATGTAATCATAAGCTGATTTAAAAGAAACTCACCTACAACAAATTTAACATGATTTAAAAACTTTGGGTACAAACTGCAGGGGAAAGCTAGCAAAAAATACAACAGAAATAACCATTAATTTCAGATACTATAAATTCAAGGCAAAAAGTAGTAAATGTAATCAAGACACTTTTTACCAAAAGTATAACCTCAATAAAGATGTAAAAGACATGAACTGTTATGAGCCCTGGAACTCAAATTACACACAATGATCAGAGATAATTACACAACTCTCTCAGCCCCTAACAAATCAAGTAGAGAAGAAGATGTGCTCAAATGTAATGTATAAGACTGAATTTGTAGACAAATATCAAACTTTAGTCCTTCTCAGAGACTACATTTGCTTCAGAAAGTGAAACAATTATAAAACAATCATATTCTAAGCTATAAATTCGATAAATCCCCAAAAACAGAAACCAGACTAACCACATTGTCTGAACCCCAAGTTCAGATAAATCTAGATATTAATCTTGAGAGTTTAAACAAAAATAAAAGCCATACAGGAAAAAAGAAAGTAACTTCTCCATATGAATACTAGAGTGAAAAAGAAATCTGTAT
>SJYQ01003218.1:228531-266342 GCA_006410935.1 Redunca redunca
TCATTTTCTGAATGTTGAGCTTTAAGCCAACTTTTTCACTCTCCTCTTTCACTTTCATCAAGAGGCTTTTTAGCTCCTCTTCACTTTCTGCCATAAGGGTGATGTCATCTGCATATCTGAGGTGATTGAGATTTCTCCCAGCAATCTTGATTCCAGCTTGTGCTTCATCCAGCCCAGAGTTTCTCATGATGTACTCTGCATAGAAGTTAAATAAGCAGGGTGACAATATACAGCCTTGACGTACTCCTTTTCCTATTTGAAACCAGTCTGTTGTTCCATGTCCAGTTCTATTATTATCACTGATTCCTAATCTTTTAAAACTTTAATCTATGCTTCTACTTTGTGCTATCTCTTAATTTCCCTAAAACTAAAAATGTCATGTTTTCTTCAATGCCAAGTAATTAAAAATTATTTTGCTTTACAAAAAAAGAGGAGAATTTCTCAACATAATATCTATCCAAACCAAAAGGTCAATACATGCTTAGTAGTGTAATACTAGAAGCATTCTCATTAAAATCTTAAATAAAATAGGAAACTATGTTTTACTCCCTTATTACACAACATTGTTCTAAAAATACTGGCCAATAAAATGAGGCATGAAATAAAAATGAGACAAAAGTATTGAAAAGAAACCAAATTACCAACTATAAATTTCATAAAATTAATGGGCAAACTCAATAAATAGCAGATAAAATTACATATCTAAGTATTAATATCATTGCTCTATATCAGAGATATAAATTTAGGTACAATTTATAATGAGAAGACAGTTTCCTCTCCTAATAGCAGCAAACATACTTTTCAATACCTAAGAATGACGATAATAGCAGCATGCATCACGGATAACATTTACTGAGCTTCAACAGAGATAGAGGAGGAATGGCCAGAGAAACAGGATTTGGGGAGGTTTATTTTAGGAATTTTTTTCTTTCAAATTAGAAGAGTCATAAGCAGGTGTATAAGCCAACAGGGAGGATTTCCTTTAGAACAAAATGTTTAAGGGTAGTTGGGAGAGAAAGGTATGTTGTTAAATTCACTTAAGTAAACAAGTTAATTTATGAATGTATTGGCCAAGTTCCCTGTCCACATTAGACATTTTACTAACAACTGTTCTTTCTTCTCCCTGACCTGACCTTGTGCTGTGGTGAATTACAGTCGTGGAAATACCATTTCCCTGTTTGTCTAACTGTGGGAAAATCAAGAACAAAAGAAAGAAATTACTTTGACCTCATCTCCATCAAAAGAATAATCAGTGTAATTGAAACACATATCCTGATAATCATAATAATTTGTCTTTTAAAGATGAAAGCAATATAATAATTTGATCATGCAGATAATTGCTTCAGTTCTTCATTGCATACTGCTAGCATGAACTTGGTCAAAATAAAATCTATAGTCCATGATTATAATTTTATTTGCACAAGTATACAGGAAAGAGAGCTGGTAGGAATTTGGTTTTGAAACTGTTCTCTTTTCTACTTTCCTGGCACTTTCCACATGTACTTTATCTTGAATATTGAAAATAACCATGGTAGATATGGGTGTATCAAACCAGTCCCACCACACAATGTGGTCTATGCAAATGTGAGTTGGGATCATATTGAATCGCTTCTGTCTTGGCTCCACAGAAGTCAAGAAAAATCAAGATTTTGTTAGATTTTTTTAAAAAATCACTGTTTATTAAGTATTCAGGTTCCCAGCACTAAGTTTTTGGCAGTAAAATCTGTACCGATCTAAAGCCATAGAGATTAGAATATTTCTTTTTGTTTCTAGTGGAAGAAAAAATGAATTCTTATATTTAAGACAGGCTGCTGAGCTATTTTTCTCTTCTTGCTCATCTGTTTATTCCTTTAATCAGTCACCTTTTTACAGCTTTTCTCTTTTCAGCACTAATTGTGAAAGTGAAGAAAGGGTCACATTTTAAGGCACCAAGCTACAAAAGATAATCGCTAAAGGCGGTGTCTTTCTGTAATAGATTAAATTAACAAATGGAACATTTCACACTATTTTGAATGATGACACTAATCTAGGCTTAACTCAAGATCCACTGGGGAAAAGCATACATTGATTAATCTTTCCATAGGCAGCTTGAAGCAATCCAAACTTAGAAGATAACCACAAGCCAGGTTTCCAGAGAGAACATCTGAGGTGGAGGTTCATGCGGGGGACAATTATTGAGGTGTGCTCTCAGGATCAACACTTGCCGAGGACTGAAAAAAGCAGGACTGGGCAGACAAAGAAGATAAACTTATAGCAGTCTCAACAATGTTGTTGTTCAGGTGCTAAGTTATGTCCAACTTTTTGCAACCCAATGAACTGCAGCACACCAGGCTTTCCTGCCCTGCACTGTTTTCTGGAGTTTGTTCAAAAACATGTCCACTGAGTCAGTGATGCCATTCAACCATCTCATCCTCTGTCGCCCCCTTTCCCTCCTGCCCTCAATCCTTTTCAACATCTGGGTCTTTTCCAATGAGTTGGCTCTTTGCATCAAGTTGCCAAAGTATTGGAGCTTCAGCTTCAAGCATCAATCCTTCCAATGAATATTCAGGACTGATTTCCTTGGGGATTGTATAGTTTGATCTCCTTGCTGCCCAAGGAACTCTCAAGAGTCCTCCAGCACCACAATTCAAAAGCATCAATTCTTTGACACTCAGCCTTCTTTATGGTCCAGTTCTTATATCTGTACATGACTTTTGGAAAACCATAGCTTTGACTATATGAACCTTTGCCAGCAAAGTGATATCTCTGCTTTTTAGTATGCTGTCTAGGTTTACTGCAGCTTTTCTTTCAAGGAGCAAGCATCTTTTAATTCTGTGGCTGCAGTCACCATCTGCAGTGATTTTGAAGCCTAAGAAAATAAAATCTCAACAAAAGCCTCAGCTAATCCCACAAGAAGCTTTGGAGCTGGAGTGACCCTTTGAGGTTGTCCTGTGTTGGGAGGGACAGGACGATCTTAGATAGCTTTCTATATAGCTTTTATATAGGTATAAAGCTCTATTTCCACATGGACCAATCTTTGGATGTGGGATGTCTTCCCCAATAGGAAGTGAGGGTGACCAAGATAAAAAAGAGCTCTCTTCAGCCAAGGGTAAGTCCCAAAGACTCAGGGGAGGGCTGTTGGCTACTAACATTCCCAGAAATTGGTAAAAATGAATGTTTTAGTCCTGAGGAGAAGGGATTTGGACAGCATAATACAGTATCTACCCCACAGAAACAGCAGAAAACATTTTTTAAATCTAAAGCTTCTAACCAAGAGGCATAGCACAGAGGTTACTGGGCTGAAAGTCAAAGGAATATGTTATCTTGTCACTTCCACTAAAAAAAAAAAACTCAGCAGCTTTTGGAAAGTCACTTTTCTTCCTTATTTTCAGCTGTAAAATCAGAGTTTTGACAAGAGAATCACCTATGGTCTCTTCTACTTTGACAACCCTAATTTGGGTGCCTTAATTTTCAGCAAAATCAAGACGAAAGGATTTCAAATGTAGTCATGCTTCATAAAAAGTTCAGTTTCACTTAGATTTTAAAGTCTTGGATTCTATTATTTCTCAGTCAAATTAGATCCCAAAACTCCAAAGCAATTTTCAAGTCCCTTTGATAGTATTAACAAGGGTACTTTTCAACCAAATCTAAGAGCAAAATTTAAGTCCCAGAAGAGGAAGAATGAAGATGATTGATCATAGAATTCTAGTGCTGAGACTAGAATCCCAGGCTGATGGTTTCAAACTGGGAATTCAAAGGAACTTTAACCCCAACTCCATCATCATCCATTTTTCCAAAGAAACAAAACTGCAGTAAACCCTTAATGAAAGTGATTATCCTTATAAAACCGAGTTGTGCTGTTGCTTCTACTGAGAAGTGGAATAGCCCACACTACCTCCTTTATTATCTTCTGTCTCTCTTTGAAAAGGTCATTGGCTACATCTGGGGTCTCCATTAGTCAGAACAGTCAATTGATAGATAAAGAAAAGTCATCTGCCCTTCCAAATGTATGAAAGTCAGCCATCTTTATTTGGACACTTTAATATAATCGTCTGGGAGAGGTACAAAAAACTCCTAAAATGACTACATTGGATTTACTGTCTCACTGTATTAGGACTTGTGTAGGATCTTTGTCCCTTAGAGGAACAAAGTAGAGAGAACTAAAAATAGAAGACATTGATCTTTTCCTGGCACTAAGCTTCATGAAGAATAGCTTTCTGCAAAAGAGCAGCTTTTATTTCGTCTATTTAAGTATTCCACATCATATGTGCAACATAGTGTTTTCTTTAATGTATTCCATTCCTAGTTCTGCCTTTTATTTTGTCAACAGCAACTTTAATATTAATGATTCATACCAAAAAGAGGAGGCTGAAAATACATAGTTCAGAATGAAATGACTCCTCTTTTTGTCACAGACAGGAAGCTAACTTCAACTGATGTTAAACTGTCACTGAGCATGAAAACAAAAAAATCCAAGATGTTGATTTGAACAGAACTTGTTTACTGTTTACACGATGAAAGCCCATTTTTGGTGATTCGAACAATTTTCTGTTATAATACACTGACATATTTCCTGCTGTTTTCATCAGGCGTATGTTTTCATTTTCTACTAGAATGTTTCCATGTACTTGTGTACGATTATACCCCAATTTCTGTGGAACTCTTCAATGTAATGATAACACTGCCTTTTTGTACTAAGAAGGGAATTGTAAGTCTTATTCAACAAAAGCCATACTTGTTAGTGCATCCTATCAAGTTTTCAAAGCTAAGAAAGGCTGTAGAAATAGTCCTTAACGATTCATAACTAACAGAGAATACCAACAGTAAATTATTTCTGACATCTGTCCCACCTAAGTGCATACCTAGTTTGTTTTTCATTCAACACATTAAGCTGACTCATGCCAAAAGTAAACTACTGAACGAGCCAGTTTCCTGGACTGTGGGGTCCATTTGCAATATGTCACACCTCCACCTGGGTCTCCCTGCTCTGAACATCCTCAAGGGGTGGCCTTGAGGTCTGTATACTTTCATCACAGCCAGAGAAATGTTTCTGGAATAACACAGGCTTTGAACATAGAACACAGAAGTGTGCTGTTTTGGTATAAAAATATTTTTGCTAAGAGAAAAAGGAGATAAGTTGGTTGACAGGGCAGAAATGAGGTTTCTATAATTCAGCCTTGAGAGACAGACAGAGAGAGATCAAGTTCTACTAAAAATACCCGTAGACCTGGAGACTGCCTGGTGAGGAACGTAGGTGGAGTCTAGACAGGGTGCCAGCTGTCTTTGCCATGCAATGACTGGAGTGGGCCGAACTCTCTGAGCCTGTGGATCAGAATCGGGATGGAAAACACTTTGGACTCAAGGAGCCAGCTGTACTTTGAAATAAGCAGAACCAACTCTGGCTTCCTGTCCACAACATGAAGCTGCACTGCATCTGCGAAGTCAAGACTAAACCAGGAAGGAGAATAAACAAACTCCTACTGTTGTGGGTTAAATCATACCACCACTGCCCCCACCAAAAGATACACTGAAATCTTAGCTCTTAGTGCCTGTGAATGTTACTTTATTTCCATCTAGGGTCTTTCCAGATGTAATCAAGTTAAGATCCACTTGAGGCAAGGAAGGATCCTCTTATAGATTGTTTCAGAGAGGGTATGGCCCTACCAACATCATGATTTCAGAATTACCACCTTCAAAGCTGTGACAAAGTTCTATTGTTTTAAGCCACCAAGTTTGTCGTAATTGGTTATGACAGCACTAGGAAACTAACAGGCCTGCCTTATGAATGGGAACAAGGGGAAGAGATGGCCCTGCACTGAGGGAATTAGAGAAAAAGCCATGAAGCAAGCAACATCTTTGAACTGTATCTTAACAATCGGATATGATTTCAGTAAGTGGAGATGACAAAGGACAACCCAGGAGACAAATACTGTGTGAGTGAAGGGGAACAGTAGGAAAAGGCCGGTCATGTTTGGGAAACACAGGAAGTCCAATTAGAGCATGACACAGAGTGCATATGGAATAGAGGGAGCTGAGACTGCAATGTGAGCTGAAGCCATACTGAGCAGAGCCGTCTAAGGAGCTCAGACTTCACCCATAACTAATAAACAGCTATTGAATTCCTTTTGGCAACAAGCAACTTTATCAGAGCCAAGCTTAGGAAGATTAATCTGCCAGTGTGTGTGTAGCATGGCTTGGGGAAAGGAAACAGAAAAAAGGGTGAATACCAGTTAGGAAGTTACTGCAGTAGTCCAAGCAATAATGATAACAATACAAAATTGAGTAGAGGCAAAAAAATGAAAGAAACAGAAGCATATGCTGTCAGGATAGAACTGAAAGTTTTAAACACCTGATTTCACATAGGGATGAAAAGAATAAATGAAAAATAACTGAGCCTGGGTGACTCAGAGGAGAAGGGCATCTTTAATAATGATAGTTAAGTTGGAGGGAGGTAGATTTAGGGAAAATATGAGTTTGAGAAGCTGGTTTATGCCAGGTTAAACTGAATTCTTGCCTGCTAATGCAACTATGCTGCATTTTTGCTTGAGAAGTCTCAGGGCCTGTTCCTATCTCAGCTCAAGGTATATAGCAACTGAGCTGGGAGCTGAGGGGAAGATGAAGGAGAAAATGGGGGTGGGGAGACTCAAAACATACTTGGTGACATCTCAACAGGGCACATGTATAGATCCCCTGAGGAATCAGAAAGCACCATGATCCAAGGTTGACTAAGCTATAAGCCACAGTCTTCACTGGGACACAGGCCAAACTTTTTCTCCAGCTCATCTGTCCTGGGAAATCCTGGAGAGGGGCGGAGATGTCTGCAATGGAAAATAGATCAAGGACCTACAGGGGGCCTACTGGGTAGTGCTCCTTTTGGTTCAAGGGGAAAATAAAGTTTGTATAAATCTTCAAGTGCACATATTTTACTAAGTAGAAAGGAGAAATACTGTCAACACATTAACTTAAAAAAAAAGAAATGTGCAAATTTCTAGGTCAACATTAATTAACATTTTTAAAGGTACTAGGGTATCTAGGTATAAACATTAAATTAGCACTTTGGAAAACTAGAAGAATCCCATTTGAAAGTTCTTATTCTGAACCTCAAAAAATTGAATTCTCCATTATTAAATTAATATAGATACAGAAATTGCTAACCAGAAGAAGAATGTATTACAGATTATGCTAAAGGAAAAGTGTAGCCTCCTTCATTTAATAGCATCTACTGTAGACCAGACACTGTTTGGCACTGGTCTGAGCAAAAAAAAATACATGACCCAAAACCTATGGCTGCTTCATGTTGATGTTTGATAGAAACCAACACAATACTGTAAAGAAGTTATCCTTCAATTAAAAATAAATTTTTTTAAGTTAAAAAAAATACATGACCCATACGCACGTAGAGATTATAGACAAAAATATAAGGAAACCAACAAATAAGTAGGTGATGTAAAACAAAAGATGCTATGGCAGAAAATAATGAGTAGAGGACATCTATATTAGATAGGGTGGGCATGAAAGCCTTCTCGGAGGAGCTGATGTTTAAGCTGAGATCTCAAGATGAGAAACAGTCAACCTTTATAAGAACTGAGAGAATGTTTCTGCAAAATGAAGGGTTAAAAGACCTGACAACAAGAAAGCCCTCAGCATGTTCAAGGAACTGATGCTAAAGACCACTCCATGTGATGCAAAGGGAGGGAAGACAAGAAAGGCATGAGATGAGGCTGTAAGGAACAGCAGGGCCAGACTGAGCAAGCCTGACAGGGCACCATAGAATTGGGGGCTATTTCTGAGCACAATGGGAAACAGGATCTAATTTTCTTGCTTAAAATTTTATCTTTTTTGCTGCATAGAGAATAAATAGCACAGAGCTTGGCAAACTCCAGATGCTCAGTAAGTGGCAAGAATAGAAGAGAGAAGACATAGCAGGATTCTCTTTGAATAATCCATCTGAGAAATTAGGAGATGGATACAGTCAAGAGATATCTGAGATAAAACTAACAGGAACTAAGGGCAGATTGGGGGTAGAGAGGTGATGAAGAGGGAGGAATCGAGAATAACTCCCCACGAGATGACTTTTCCATGTCCTTATTCTAGGAAACAGCAAAATCTTCAACCACCACCGCAAGAGAAAGAACGTCAAATGTGCTCTTCATGACTCAGGGCTCCTTCAATGATCTCACTTCACCTGTAGGAACATACACTGTGATTAAGAGGAGAATTTGAAAACAAAGGGTAACTCAGGCATCTGATGATGCAGAGTTTCAATCCTGGGTCTGCAATTAGCTCCCCACTACTCTTAGGAAGTGCTTACTTTTTCTCCGTATCAGCAAAATAACAAGTCTACAACAGCATCAACAATACCAACCACCAAGGCAGACAGACAAGTATTGATTTGCTTTCCCAAGGACCAAGGGTTTCAGTGAATCAGATTTCTAAAAAACTAACCGTTCCTTAAATACTGCAAAGTTTTACAACTAAACTGTGAAACTCAGATGAGCTCTTTCTCTCTAGGCCTTGGTGGTTTGCAATGGTGGGGGTAGGGGATTAAATTTTTCACCTGTGAAAGGGCATATTTCTTTTCCTTTTCTCTCTTTTGCAAAAATACTGAAAGGAGAAAAGATTCACACCAGCAGTGAAACCTCCAAACCCTCTCTATTTGCTCTCCATGACAGCACTACATACATTCTCCGTACATTTTTCATAAAAACATACTGAAACACAGGTATACATGTATAAAGTTTCTTGGCTATTTATTTGTACAGAAATGGTTTTTTCTTATACATGTTATTCTGAAAATTACTTTTACTGGCTTTGTGTATATATAATGGATATAAAGATCAGAAACTTAGGACAGATTCATTCTTGTTAACAGTTGAATAATAAATCACAGTATGGATGTAATACAATTTCAGGTTACTTCCAGATTTTTGCTTCTACATAATACATCAATAAGCATTTTACATACTGGAGTTTTTATTTCAATGAAATAGATTTTCAAAAATGGGGCTCGTCGGTAAAAGTATCCATGTATTATTTATTTTTAGACATACAGCCTACTTTTCCTAAATGTTATAGAAATGTATAGCTCTACTAGGGAGAAATGAGTGCATATTCTCTCACTGGCTATTGTTACTCTTTAATTTTTGCTGATATGATGGAAAGCAGTATCTCATGACTGCTTTAATTTGTACTTCCCTAACTATTCCTGAGGTTGAATATATCCTCTACTGTATTTATTCTTTTTTGTTGGCTTGTTTTTAATTTTACTCAATTTGTGGGATACCTTTGAGGGATATGGGCTTCCCTGGTGGCTCAGATGGTAAAGCATCTGCCTGCAATGTGGGAGACCTGGGTTCCATCCCTGGGTTGGGAAGATGGCCTGAAGAAGGACATGGCACCCCACTCCAGTACTCTTGCCTGGAAAATCCCATGGATGAAGGAGCCTGGCGGGCTACAACAGTCCATGTGGTCGCAGAGTCAGACACAACTGAGCAACTTCACTTACACTTTCATTTTTGAGGGATATTAACCTTTCATCTAGTAAGTGGCTGCTGCTGCTGCTGCTAAGTTGCTTCAGTCGTGTCCGACCCTGTGCGACCCCAGAGACAGCAGTCCATCAGGCTCCCCTGTCCCTGGGATTCTGCAAGCAAGAATACTGGAGTGGATTGCCATTTCCTCCTCCAATGCATCAAAGTGAAAAGTGAAAGTGAAGTCACTCAGTCATGTCCGACTCGTAGCGACCCCGTGGACAGCAGCCCACCAGGCTCCTCCGTCCATGGGATTTTCTAGGCAAGAGTACTGGAGTGGGGTGCCATTGCCTTCTCTGAGTAAGTGGCTAACATCCCTCAAACTTACTTCTTAGTCTATGGTTCTATTTTGCTTATGATATCTTTTGCCATAGAGTTTTTTTAATTTTTATATAATTATGCTGGACTACCATGGGGTCACAAAGAGTTGGACACGACTGAGTGACTGAACTGAACCAGTCACCCACCAAAATTTATTGTGATTTCTTCTTTGACACATGGTTGGACTATACTTTCCTGTTCCCCTGCAGTTAAGTGCAGCCTGGGACTAACTCTCACCAAGCTAATGTCAGCAGAAGCAATCTGCTCCTCAGACTGAAGGCTCAAAAAGTAGCCAAGGCCTCGCCAAGCTCTGTTTCTTCTTCCCCCAGCTGGAACCTGAATATTACAGCCCAGTTTTAACCATGGAGAGGACAAAATCTTAAAAGCTGACAAAGCCCCATGTACCAGTCAGGGTCCAATCCAGAAACAGAGACCAAGGATAAGTTTAACTTTAAACCAAGGATTATTAAGCTCTGATAAACAAATAACTCTAACAAAACACTCTACGGGACCTAGAGCTGGGGGGGGGACATCCAAGTCCAGCCTAGAAAGGGTCCCCTTCCCTAAGGCTGGGTTCAGACCTCATTTAGAAGTAGAGTTCAACCCACCAGAGAGGAGAGAATTTTTCTTGATTGCCCAAGCCAGAGCTGGTCTCTGCCACTAGAAGAGCAGGAAGCAGCCCTCCAGAGCACAGGCAGGCACAGGCGATGGGCAACTGGTAGCCAGTGGCAGAGGCACACAGGTGGGGTGGGCCCGGGGCATAGGTCTGCACAGAGGATCATGGCAACTCCACAGGCGGGGACCTTCAGGAGCCGGTTTCTGTGTGAAGCAGGTCCCGGGAAATTATCATCCGTCTGATCGGAGTCTGTAAGTGGCCAAGGACCTCTCAGTCTGGTGCACATTCGGAACAGATCTCTACTGGATGTCCTCATACCCACACTACTGACCTACCAGGCAACCACCAGAAACCACACAGCCCCTTCATCCAGCCATGTCCATCCAGCACCCTCTGCTGAGAAAGCTTTATATCTTGCACGCTAGAAAGGAAAGATGCTTAAAGGAATTCTGCTCAATATCACAGAACATGTATTCATGTAAGGTGAATGTGGGGCTTAAAGGCAATAAAGTGATAACTGGCACTCTAGGACTTATCAGCTGGAAAAGGCTTGAGTTCCTGAATGACCACATGGTCCACCCACAGCCCACCACAGCCTGAAACCTAACATGAGGAAGGAATAAGTTTTGTGGGATTTTTTTTTTTTTAGTCACTCAGATGGGGAGGCTCTTTGCAATAGCAATTTAATTTTCTCCTGTGTCAGCAACCTATCTTTTCTTGGCTTCTGGGTTCCTTCCTTACTGAGGAAGATCCCCTAAATTTCATTTAAAACTATACAGCAGGTGATTATCCAATTAGGGAAAGACTAGTCAAAAGAAAACTAATATGGCCACCTCAGTAGTGGTTGGTTGCCAGCTACTTCCTGATCTAGACAAGCAAAAAGAAGAAAACAAAGACCAAGGAACTTTATCTAAGCATCATGAACACACATCATTCGAGCTCCTTTGAGCAATTCCTGTGAATACTTCCCGAAATACAGACCTAAAGCAGCTGCAGAAAGAGAGTGGTTGAATATAAAAGAATCATCAGTAATTAGCTCTTCTAGCAGATTGAATGTCTTCACCGTTCTACACAAACGTGTGTTAACTAAGCAAGAGGCTTGAGCAGCTGGAAACATGGAAGGTATAATTCAGTGCAAAGTTCTATATTGCCTTCTCCCAGAAATGATTCCTCTGGGCTACAACTCAGGTCTAACATTAGGTCTGTCCTGCCATGTGTCATGTGTACTTTCAAGTTAATTAAAGCCTCCCTACTTATTCTGTATCATCCTCCTTTCCTCTAGCATCATCTTTTTTTGGGACAAGAGAGCATGGCCTCATAGATAAGGTCAGTCAACACTGATGGCCATGCTGCCTATGTACATGTATTGGCTAGCCACTGTGTACTACTCAGTCCCTCAGTCACATCCAACTCTTTGTGACCCCACGGACTGTAGCCCACCAGGCATCTCTGTCCATGGGATTCTCCCGGCAAGAATACAGCAGTGGGCGGCCATGTCCTCCTCCAGGGTATTTTGCTGCCCCAGGGATCAAACCCAGGTATCCTGCATTAGCAGGTGGATTCTTTACCACTGCGCCACCTGGGAAGCCCCTGGTCTTGTGCATATTTGGTGTTATATTTATAGAAATATATATACAGATATTTCCACTGCATGGCATTTGTATGAGACCAATAAAAGTTTATTAAATTAATAAATATTTCACTTTCACTATATTGCTTGCATCGTATAATGTCAGGACTTTATATTCTTAAAATATTTCACTAAGAGGCGAATAATGTTCCAGTAAAATAGTGTGCTGGTTTGTATTTTTACAGCCGCCCTTAACTGTGCTGTTATGTCTTAGAGGAGCGCTGCCCTCTGCTGGTATCCTTTTAAAAACAAGCGCAAATTTGGAACCTACCGTGTAAGACTGGTCTTCGTTTAAAGGGTGTTTCTAAACTCCCTGGTGTGCTGGACCCCAGAAAACCCAAGAGTCATAAACTATTTACAGAAGGCCAGTAGTGCAGAATATTCACTTTCATTTTAGGCTGTAAAGGATAGGCAGGATATTAAACAAGAAACAAAGACTGGCAAATCTCTTTATAGGTGTTTTATAGAGGCCCTGCCTTGCTTTAATATTTGTATCATTTTTTTTATTATGCCCATAATTTTAAGTGGCTTTATGCCAGTCTTGCTGGGACCTATGACTGTACCAAAGAAATATAAAATATTAATGCCACCGAAGTTCCATGATCCCAGGGAAAGTGAAGAGCCTCAAAGAACTGATGGCCCAATCACAGGTTCTGCAAAACTATAAAATAAATTTATACTTGAAAATACATCAATAATAGATTAAAACAGTATGATGCATACACACATACACTCGTGTGTGTGTGTGTGTGTGTGTGTGTGCGCGCGCGCGCGCGCATGCGCGCATGTGTTCAGTCGCTCAGTCATGCCCGACTCTTTGTGATCCCCATGGGCTGTAGCCTGCCAGGTTCCCCTGTCCACGGAATTCTCCAGGCAAGAATACTGGAGCGGGTTGTCATTTCCTCCTCCATCCAAGTCAGGATCCTCCCGACTCGGTTACATATACATAGATACCTAAATGTGATGGATTTCTAATTTTGTTAAAACATATTTCATATACACATATTTTTAAGAAGAAAGGTCAGGAATAATATATCAAAATGCTAATGACTGTGATCAGTAGATGGCAAAACTTTCAGCTATTCTTAATTTTTGTGTATATCTGCATTTTTCTAATTTTTTTCTGAAATAATCATGAATTACTGAAATAATGAAAAAATGAAGAGAGGAAAACTCACAGAAAATGTTACCAGGGAAATAGTGAGAGATAAGACCTTACATCAAAATTAAAACTCTCCCACACTACTATACATAAAATAGATAACTAATAAGGATCTACGATATAGCACAGAGAAATCTACTCAGTACTCTGTAATGGTCTACATGGGAAAATAACCTTAAAAAGAGTGGATATATGTATATGTAGAACTGATTCACTTCGCTATACACCCAAAACTAACAAAACGCTGTAGATCAATTATATTCTAATAAATTTTTTTAAATTAAAACTTTCCTGCCTAATACAAGTAAAGAGGCATCTTCCGATACAAACATCACTAAGAGAAATAGATCTCTAGCTGTCAGTTATAGGAAGAAAAGTGCTGAGCCCCAGAAAGTTCCCTATCAGTGAGCAGGCCCTTTGAGGAATGGTTCAGTCCCATTTATGCAGCAATTAATCATTAAGTCAGTCTGTTCTTCATTAAGAAGCAGTGAAGTCAGGGCCACGGTTACTCTGGAAATACGGCTTGCTGAGAGACTGCTTGAGTTATTCCAAAAAGAAGCTAAACCAAAGGCACTTGAATAGCCTAAGAATGCTCAAGAAAGGGGTAAATGGGACGAACACTTGGCAAAGAAAGCTCAGCAATTTTCTTTTTAATTATTGAGATAAGAAAGGGAGTTTGGTTTCATTTAGCTGTTCAAATAGAAATCTATTTAAATATTTAAACAGAAAAGCCTCCTGATCTACCATCCTGCCCTCCTGTAACAGCTCTGGCCTTTCTACAGAGATAAATTCTATAGTGGATTTGGTTTGGGAAACTTCTATTTTATGGGTTAGAAATTGATTTCAAGAGCCTTCAGCAGAGTAAAACACACACAACTGTGTATTTGCTTTGGGGGTAAGTCCACACTCCCTTGCAGTACAAACTAAATCTCCTGCTGGTAAACACTGGGATGTCTGGCGTTTGAATTGCTTCTCTTTTAGAGCTGTGGTTCTGATAATCTCTTTCACAAACCATTAAGGACCCCAACCCTCCCTGAATGCCTCATCTTACTTCCCAGACATCATTCTACACTGTTTTCCTCCATTCTACTTGGGCAAATAAAATTCATCAACGTCAAAGCAACAAATATTGGTTATGTGCCTACTTGGTAACCCCAGTGAAAATTTACCCTCCCAGATGGGTCCCTATAACCAGACAACTCCTGCTGCTCTTTTCCATACCCAAGCCCATTTCAGAATTCAAAGATGTCTTAAAACTATATATCCTTCAAGAAGAAATTCCATTAAAGGGAGAAAAGGAAGCCTAACACAGCATTTAACCCATCAGCCTTTTTTACACCTCCAAGGTTTTACTCTGCCTAGAATGCCCAGTCTGTTTTCATCGAGAAAAATCCTTTGACCCTGAAGGTCTAGCTTGACTGTCAATACCTCAGTCTCCCCTAAAATTGTAATTCTGAATTATTCCCTGATAATCTTTCCCGATTGTCTTGTACATACTTCAGGCAGAGCTCCCAACGCTGTATTTCAATTTTGTATGTACTTGTCTGTCTTCCCTTTTTGGACTGTGGGTTCCCAAGGAAACAGACTATCTTTCATCATGATACCCCCAGTACCTACTGTTCAACAAATAAATACTGAATGAATGAATAAATAAATATAACAACCCCTACAGAATCCAATTTGCTTGTATATGTTTACAAGCCCAAAAGAGAGATTAAAAGATCCAAAAAGACAGTATGAGAGCTTTATCTCCACTCTTTTTACAATATGTGATAAAAACAGAATTGAACAAGTACTATTTTAATTACTACTTAACAGAGTGGCATTTATTAATATTTCCATAAAGGGTAGTGTGAAAGTAGCAATTTTCACCTCAGGGTTTCTCCTGGGGAAAATCAGCTTTTCAAGAAGAAAAGTAGATTTTCCTTGCAGCTCCAACATCCTTTCATCAAATTCTGTTAAACCAAAACAGCCAGCCAAGAACTGTCTCACTTGTTGTTGACCCAAAAAACATGATTTTTTTCCTACTCTGTTGGTGTGAACTTTCCCACACTGCTTTTTTCAGCTGTGTGTGACGCAGGTGGCTGAGAAAAGAAAATCTCAGATGACATGGCTCAATTCAACAGTAAGAGGCTCTGTAAAATTTTACACTCCCTATTAATTTAGCCTTTATTTTCTTTAATCACACCTCTTAGGGAAGCTTGTTCCCCCATAATCATGAATTGCACTTTTCCCCTAAACTCTTTCTTGTTATTGTTCCTAAACATTCCTCACATAAGTTTGTTCCCATAACCTTTAAAATTAACCCCTTCATTGGTTAAGTTCAATTTTGTCTACTTCTGCTGGCCAACAAGCAACAGCTTGAGCAAGCTGTACTCAATCTTTAAAATCCACATGTAGACAAAATGCATTTCACAAACCAGCACAAAACCATCTACAAACCCAAAGAAACTCCCAGGCTGGTATTTTAGAAAAGAGTTAGGCTGTCACTGGTCCCCATCACTTGATCCATTCACCTGTGAAGTGATCAGTTCAGTGTATGGAAATACAAAGCAAAAATCACTGTCTTCAAAATTCAGTTAAGAAAAAGAAGCTTAGCCTCTATTACCTGAGTATTTCAGATGAACATGGCTCAGCCTTTAACAGGAGAAGTAGAAATTTCAGATATAATGTCTTTGCAGCAGCTGGCATCCATCTTGAGCAAGTAAATCGGTGCACTTTGTCTATATTGACAACTTCTGGTATGAACTTAAAGGTGTGTTTAATTAATTCACCTCTAAAAGGCTATGGCTAATTTCATCCCTCAGTTTGTACATTTACAATTTTGTTGAACTTAGAAAAATGATCATTTATGTTTGTGCATACTCTAATTCCCAGGGCTGAGAGTTAATATTATATCCTCTTGATGTGCTGAGACCTCCTAATGAAATGGTACCCTAAATCAATCTTTTAATGTGCTGATTAGAAAGCAATGTTAATTGACTTATGACTTTATCTATGATAGACACAAGACAAATCTTTTCACAGTGTCATAGAAAGAAAAGATTGTTGAATATGAAATGTCTCTTATTTCCTAAGATAGACATGTAACAGATTAGCATTTAGTCTGCAACATGGATGAATGCTCTGCCTGTGCAGCTGTGGCAAGCAACTAGACGCTACAGCTCCGATTTGGGATTATTATATAAAGTTGGGGTTTTTTCCAAAGCTGTTTGGGGTTGTGAGTGGAACAGAAATAGCCTATCCTCTGAATTTAGAAGCAGACAAAATAACAGATGTGCTAAAATATTAAGCATGATGGACAGAATAGCATTAATCTTATTTCTGGGCCTATTTTCCCTTGGAAAATGTCTTCACAAAGAAAGATTCACCCCAGGGACAGTCCGGTCCTCATCGTGTTATTAAAAATTTAGGAGGCTTATGGACAGGTCATGAAACAGTTAGAATACTTGGTGGCAATGTAAGGCAGGAGGGTTTGGGATCTATAACTCATATTAAAGATTTGAAATGCTTTGATTATCATAAATTTAATATATGGTTTGTCAAATTAGCAAAACATTTACTTTTAATAATTCTTGAAGTTAATACTGCAACTATTGTAGCTATGAATAATCATAAATTTAATATATGGTTTGTCAAATTAGCAAAACATTTACTTTTAATAATTCTTGAAGTTAATACTGCAACTATTGTAGCTATGAATAATTTAAATTTGAATTTACATGTTTAATCATTTCTGTCTAAAAAAAACTTAGTGGAATGCAATTTCTCTGATTTCCATGTAAATTACCAGTGTTAGTAAATTTACTTGTCACTTAACCCAGTTAAGAATTCATTTAATTACTGAATATTTCTATGTTTTTGTACTAACCATNTTGGAATAGAGGCTACTTTTTAAAATCTAACCACCATGAATTATTTAAACCACAACAACAAAAGACTCTCATCTATATTATTTCAAATGCTTGTTTTCTTTATGTTTATTATTAATATCATTTTAGAAGCTGAATATATTTCCCTTTGGGTTTTGTTCAGAGCATTTGACAGGCTTGTTTTAGGTAAGACTTCATTTAATTCATTTGAGATTCCGATTCTCTAAAGGAAATGGGCCAGAAGGAAGTGAAAGGGAAGCAAAACAGAACAGTCCTCAGGATTGTGGAACTTGAGATGCTAAAACAGGTGGTCAATTATCTTTTAAAGCCTGTAGCTGAGGACAGAGGAGAATAGCTGTGCCCCCAAAGGAGGCCAGCCCAGAGGTCACCACTAAGTCTTCCTCTCTCAAGAGCTCCGGGCCAAAGGGAAGAATCCTCACAGATATCAATGTCAGCTGAAGACCACATGTAGACCAGACTTTTATGACACATGGGCCGCATCCTATCACTACACTTCTCCTCACTCCTCACAAAATGTGTGGTGACTCATTCCTTTATTCACTCACACACTCATACTGAGATCAAGGTATATGCAAGGCACCAATGCTACAGGCAAGGCCAGCCCATGACTCATTAAGTCAGCAATCTGCACAGGCTCAGAGCCCCCTCAACCCAGGGAGGAGCACAAATTTCCCAAAGCATCAACATCAGACAAAAAAGTCCCACACAGAACAGGTCAGAAGACAAAGTTGAAGCTCGTACATGCTGGGTTTCTGGTAAGACCTGCTGCCTAATTCCCTGTACACTGGCCATTCAACCTTCCATTAAGGTAACCTCTCTTTGATGTCTTCAAAATTTTGGTACATGGATCAGGACTTATATTTTACGGTTAATTACAAATATACACACACATTGCCTTTAAAAGTGTACAAAACTATTCTTGTGACCCAGATGAGTTGAAAAACCTTTGTGATTAAACTCCTTAAATCCCCCTATCAGAAGTGCTGAAGCCAGTGTCCTAAAGTGTACAGGAGAGTTATGCTGGGCAAGAGTAGATGTAGGTAATAACACTCAGAATGACAGAAGGCATCGTCATTTTGTTCATTCAGTAAACATCTTTGTGTCCTTACCCTGTGGCTCTGTGCCACGTATTGGGAAATAAGATTAAAACACACAAAACTTAAATTCCTGCCTCAAGCAGCTCATATCCCCTTAGGGCAGGCAGACACATACACACTTACCATATGATGGAATGGGTATATGACATTTGAACAGGACACTTCAGCACAGGAGCATTATGCAATTGAGCTAGAAACAGTAGAAAAAGAGTCAGAGAAAGTTTCACAAACTAGGTGACAACTGAACCGGTCTTGTCAGACAAGTGGGAGCTTTCTAAGTGAATTAGAGTAGAAAGGATGTTCAAAGTACTGAGATAGCGCATTGCATTTGGAGAACCAGATGTGTCCAGAGTAAAGATGTGTCAGGAGATCAGACTTAAATGGTAAGTAGAGGCCAGATCACAAAGAGCTCTGAGTTCATTAATAAGGATCAGTCTGGGTTTATTAATGGTCTAGGAAATCACATGATCAATTTGGATATGGAGCTAGAGTATAAAATCAGGAGTCTTTGGTTTATGGGCTGATTTTAAAGTGGAATACAGTATGTAAATAGAGCTTGTGAGTCAGAAGAGAAACTGGGAATGTAACCCTTTTGAGCATTTAAGGAGCGGGAAGAGAAATGAGTCCACAGAGGAGTTTTAAAATGAGCAGCCAGAACAGGAAAACACAAGAAGGAGTTTTGAATAGGAAATCTCTAACTATACAGTAAAGTGGTCAAGTAAAATGGAGGAAAAGGGTACAATGGAATCAGCAAACAGATGGCCACTAGTGAAATAAGAAGGAAGTCAGATGCAGGAAGCTGAGGAATTCACATGAGATGAGGAACTGAAGACAATTTAGCCATGCTTCACAAGGAAGCATCAACTAGAGGGAAACAGAGTCATGAGGTTAGGTTGGTAAGATGAACGAAACATAAGCATAGTATTAGGGTGTATTAAGTTAGAGACTCAAAATGTGGAAGACTTAAAAGAGGCCACCGCAGGACTGGAATGCCAAAGGCAATGAAAGCAGACAGGATCAGTGGTGGAATTAACCTTGGGCTCCGGAAAAAGGAGGGAGCTAAAAAAAATACATGCTGAAGAAGACTATTTTGAAAAATTAGTGGTAGAAGTGAACAGTGTTCATACCTCCTGGTACTGGTAAGGAAAAAGATCTGGTGTAGGAGGCTGAGAAAAGTCATAAGTGTTGGGAAAACTTGATACAGTAAGTAGAAAAGGGAGCTGAGACAGGCACCACGAGGATCACCTGGGGACTGTGTGGATCAGCTTAGGATTGGACACGCTAACTTTTTATAGTGACATCTATCCACCATGTTCCTGGTTTCTTTCAAGTTTCAGAAGCCCAAGAATAAAACCAGGGAAGACTTTCTGTTGGATTGACCCAGGCTTTGACATTGTACAACACATGGGGCAAGAAAATTGAATGTTCTGGCTGTAGAAGTCTAGAAGATTCAGGTGAAAGAGAGGAGAGAAAGTTAACTCAGCAGAAGGCAAAAGAAAAAGTCAAGAAATTGGAAATCTCCACAAATCTTCAGGAGCTGAAGATGACAGAACTTGGGAAGTAGGACAGTGAAAAAGAGAAAAGTCCAGAAGCAGATGAGTTCCTAGCGGTGACTGGATCCAAGGTGTAACTGTGAGAGCAAGCTGCACAGCTGAGTGAAGGTACAAACAACAGGTCTGAGATAGACTCCGAGTCAGGAGACTGACCTAAGCTTCCCAGGATTTTATTTATTATGTGCAACACATAACAACTTCCTAACAACCCTATGAGGTGGGAACTACTATTATCATCCGCCTCATCTTACACTTGAGGAAACTGAGATGCAGAAAGGTTAAGCAACTTGCTAAAGTCACACAGCTATTCTAGCAGGAGCTGGGATTCAAACTGAGGCTGGCTCCCAAGACAGCAGTTGCCTCTGGGAGCCATGAGCAGCACAGAGCAAATCAGAGGTATTTCTGTGAGAAGGGAAAAGGATGAACAGTCATCTGAAACATTAAACACTCTCCATAACACCAAAAGCATCAACCACTGTCTTTATTGAGCTTCCACTATGTGCCAGTTTGTGTTATTTTAAAACAACTGATGCCAGCATAGCAGCTGTAGAGCCAGGATTTTATTTATTCCATATTCCTTCCCTGAAATGTACACAAAAGGTTTTCTGTTATATAAAAAATGATAAACTAAAATGATACCCTGGTGTTCAGCCTACTGGGTAGCAGAATCTTAAGTTAAACGATTCTATAAAAAATCTGGGGCTTAAGCAGCCAAATATAATCGTCTGAGAAATAACTGAACAATTGGTAGAAGCAAATGGTGCTGCACACACAGGAATAACCAGCTGGTAATCATTTACTTTACAGCCTGTGTGTGTTAGCCAACCCATAGACTGTAGCTCACCAGGCTTCCTTGTCCGTGGAATTCTCCAGGCAAGAATACTGGAGTGGGTAGCCATTCCCTTCTCCAGAGGATCTTCCTTACCCAGGAATCAAATCCAGGTCTCCTGCATTGCAGGCAGATTCTTTACCATCTGAGCCACCAGGGAAGCACACTTCACAGCCTACCTATGACAAAACTGAGAAGTTTCGCCTGACACTAGTCAACCTGGCCAAGCTAAAATTATTTATATTGCAACATATGAGAACATACCAAGGAAAAATATCTAAAGAGGTCAGACTCATTTTTTAAAGCAAGTTTTAAACACCTTCTAGAACAGTCTGGTTACATGCAAGACCACCTCCTTGCTCAAATATTCAACTACATCATATTGCTTTCATCCATCAGTTTTTCAACATTTATTGGGAATTACACCAAGAATTATGGTTTGACTGGCAGTAGTGCAAAATTTCCTAGTACTTGAGTTATTGGTGGGTGTAGGATGTCAATATAATGTTGTAACATGCTTTCTTCAATATTTGTGGCAATAAACTTCAGAATGAACTATGGCATGCCATATTTTTTGTATTAATAGAGGATGAATTCCCCTACAGTTACATTTTATAGTCTCCTTTTAATAAATTACAATTTCATCAGTCTTCCTCCAAAAATCTTTACAGGAAATATCTTGTCTCTTCCCACCCTCCATCAAGGAATAACAAGGTCAAAATGTAGCAGTAGTAGGCTAAGTTAGAGCTAAAAATTTTTATACTCTGCAGTGTGAATGGTCAAAACTTGCTGATCAGCCACACGAAAATGCAAACACTGATACTAAAATAGAGACTATGGGAAGGAAGAGTAGCTCAGAGAATAAAGACTTCTGTTTGAATTCCTGCTACCAGTAACTAGATGTTTGTCTTTGGGTTTGTTACATAATTTTTCTGAGCCAATTCTCTCATCTGTAAAGTAATATCTTCTCCCTATGATTTTTCTAAGAACTACATGTATTAAAGCATTAAGCATAGCACTTCATCCAGCACAGAGCTAAATAATTTTTCTCTTTCCCACCTTTCAATTTGATTTCTCAGCAGCTCTTGACCCAGCTGGCTTCTCCTTTGCTCTTGATGACACACCTCTGGCCTGTGTCTTCTGCAAGCTTCCTCATTCCAGAAAAAGCCTCCCCATCTGGGCAGGAGTGCAAGCCAGCAGCCGGAGCATTACCTGATTCTGTTCTTCCACTCGCCATACCGAGGCCCTGTCAATCCTCTAACAAGATGATCCTCGTGTTCCCTTTTAAGTCAAAATCTAAACGTCTTAGAGGTGATGTTCAAAAATATCAAGAGACTGCAAAAGCCTGTAATAAAGTCTACTTTTAAATGAAGGGTTTGACCACAACTAGAGAAATGGGTTAAAGGCAATAACTATTCCTTAGAACACTGGTTCTACAGAAGGTCAGTGGATGTTAGAAAAGAGACATGCGGCCAGATAAATTTGGAAAATTCTAAATTAAATACAGTTTAACAGATTTTCACTATAGTTACTATTTTTACCCTTAGGCCTCTCGGAATCTCTACACATATGTTGTGAATCGATAGGAAGAGATTGGGTTTTCTTTTCCTTCCAATCCATGCCAATCCACTTCCAACTACTTTAAAAGAAGCACTTTTCTCCAATGGAAGAACTCAAGATTTGGCTATTGGCAACAAAGTTAAAATACTAATAATTCTGTATCTTATACCCAGGAATTGAGTTCTTCTTTTAGAGGAAAATGTCATTGTTTAAAAAACTTTGATTATGGAACTCCTTTGTTTTATTTCAGAACATATTGCAGGATTGTGTTTCACAGAACTCTTTTAAATCATAAGTTTTAAAAAGAAAAGAAAATACAGAAGCAAAACTGACATTTCAGGGTACGTAAATACTGGGAAGCATATGTAAGGGAAACACCGTAAGCTACTTATACAACCTTCACATGCCCCAGGACCTCAAATTGTGCCCTTAACCCATCACCTGTGGGTACAGGAAGGGCTTCCCAGGTGGTTCAGTGGTAAAGAATCCACCTGCCAATGCAGGAGACACAGGTTCGATCCCTGGGTCAGAAAGATCCCCTGGAGAAGGAAATGGCAACCCACTCCAGTATTCTTGCCTAGAAAATACCATGGACAGAGGAACCTGGTGGGCTATAGTCCACAAGATCGCAAAGGGTCAGACACGACTGAGCAAATGAACACGCGTGCACAGGAAGTGTCCCACAACATTTTGATCAGCAATTTGACAGCTCAAAATTCCGTACAGAACCTCATCTCCAACCCCCTATGGCCACACACACAAACCTCCGAGGTTTGTTTCCCACCAAGGCTCTTCGGAATAAGTTCAGTGATGCTCTAAACTGTGTTAGAGCAGGTTGTTGCTTGCAGCCCCCGAATCACTCAGCTCTATGCTGCCCACAGTGCACTGTACTCATGCCTCTGGAATACATCTCTGAGATCTCAGTCAAGCCACCACCCGCGTGGTCACCCACAGCAGCCCACGGGCATTGGCTGTGCTCTTTCACTCTCCAAACCACCCACCCCGACTCTGACTCGACAGGAGCCAGCGCGACCCCTGCTTTCCTGCACTCCCTGCTCCCTCCTGGTGCTCAGTTTCCCCTAAAGCCTCTGGCGTACCTCCCTCTCCCTGGTGTTGCCCAGGAGGAGACCCTAAACACAGCTGCTTTTCCCAGGGGGCTATGACTATTGGGATTTCATACTTAAATCTGTCTCCTCCTCTGGAGGTCACGTGTGACACCAGCATGAGTAATCCCACTGTCGTTTCCGTGGGGATGCTGTAGACCAAGGATGCATCCCCTGGGGCACCCTCCAGCCTGCCTCCTGATTCTGTACATAAATTCTTCTTAACTTACAGTCACAGCAATTCATTTTCATATTGTCTTTGGTTGATTTCCATTATGATGCCAGAGGTGAACAGTTTGATACAGAGGTCTCTCAGGAACTGAGGAGCCATACAGCCCACAAAGCCTAAAGTATTTACTTTTTAGACCATTATAGTAAACATTTGCTGACATCTCCATTGATGAACAAACAGAGCAGTGTGTTTCTCTTCAGCTGAGCCAGCAGAATTTGAGGAGGGCCACCTTTGTGGCCACAAAGATCAGTGATCCTGTTTGCCAAGTAACAAGGTAAGAGAATCAAAGAATAAAACACTGTTCTAGCACATGCCTGGCACACTATAGGCCACTCAGATCATGAAACCTAAATAGTCACAATGAAGGCCTCCGTGGCAATGATAAACCCCAAAATGAAGATCACAACTATTTCTGGATGAAGGGATAAGAATGCACCCAGGGAAGGTAAAGAAGATTTCAAATATACTTACAACAGTTGTCTCTTAGACTGAGTAAGAAGTACAGCAGTTTCTCAGGTTGAATGGTAAGTATAAAAAGGCTCATTTTTTTGCATGTGCTACGTATCTTCCAGATCCACTTGCCTCTTCACTCCTTCATCAAGTCATGGTGGGCACACCCAGGTGGTCTGCCTCCTGCCTTATCTCTAGGTCTGGCAAATATGGAGCTCCAGCAGGATTGAAAAGACAGGAACTGAAGTCAGGGTACCTGTAATCCCAGATCCTGCAAGTTGAGTGTGACGCTGGACTGAAAGCCACAGCTCCTAACAGGAGATCCCCACACAGTCCTCGGTCTCCAGTAACTGCTCCCTTCCTATATGGTATCTACTGCCACATAACAAACTCAGAAGCTTAACACAACGAACATCTATTATCTCACAGATTCTGAGTCCCTCTGCCTCAAATTCTCTCGGAAAGCTGTAAGCCAGGGGTCAACAGGAGCTGCAGTTTCATCTGAAGACTCAGTTGAGGGAGAAATCTACTTCCAACTCACTCATTATGGTGTCACAGGTTGCTGGGCTGAGCAATCTCAGCTTCCTGTAGTAACAGCTTCTCAATAGGCAGCTGAAGCCATGGCAGCCTGCTTCCCCCAAAGCAACTGATCCACAAGCAAGTCTTCTGCAACCTAAACTCAGAAGTTACGTCCCATTATGTTCAGTTCACTAGAAGCGAGTGACTAGGTCCAGCCCACACTCAAGAGGAAGGGAATGCACACGGGCATGAACACCATACTTATTGGGAAGAGGGGATGGGTGGGGGCCATCTCAGAGACTGTTCACCGCACTCCTCCAGGCCTGGGGCAGTAACCAGCTGCTACTGCCCTACTCCCATATGGTTACTGAAACAATCATCCAGGTTTCCTCAAACTCTGGTTTGTTGTTTTGGTTTAGTCACTAAGTCGTGTCTGACTCCTTGTGACCCCATGGACTGTAGCCCACCAGGTTCCTCTGTCCATGGGATTTCCCAACCAAGAATACTGGAGTGGGTTGCCATGTCTTTCTCCAGGGTATCTTCCCAACTCAGAGATCGAACCCAGGTTTCCTGAATTGGCAGCTAGATTCTTTACCACTGAACCACCAGGGAAGCCCTCTAACCTTGGTTAATTCCTTATTAAGCTCTCTACAAATTGTCCTAGCTTTCCAGGAACCTGATTTATATATTATGCTTACGATTATTTTGTATGTCTAAAATATTTCTTACTAAAAATATTTTTAAATATGTTATAAAGGCTGTGCTACAATGTGATCTTGATCATGGGATGTGAGGAAAATAAGACATACACTTGTTTACCAAAGCCAATCTTTCTTAATGATTGAAATAACAAGTTTGAAGATAAATAAAAACTAATGAATAAAGTGAAGTAGCCTTCTTGAATACCTAACACCTACTTGCCTAAAAATTTAGTGAATTCAAAAAGGGTTTAGATAAATCACTATGATTAGTCAGTTTTCATTTTTCAAATCTGCAAATATTTTGGATATATTCTCTAGTCTGGTAAAATAATGTTAATCTTCCCTCCCACAAAAGCTCCTTAGCTCCACTATCAGGACACAGGATTATCTATATAGAGCTGACAATTTACTGCTTAGTACATTCTCCCAGCTCCTTCATCTCGTAATAAACCAGTTTTGTAAAGCATGTGCCCTACTATTTAAAAATCACTTTAAATAGTCTCACAAATTAGGAAGGTCAAGATAGTTTAAATTCAATATAACGTTCTACTCATAGTCCTAACTTTATGTAAAATCACTTCAAAAATTCCATTAACATCCATAATAAAGTCCAAGAGGAAAGCAGTTGCAAATTAAGCTTGGAAATGAAAGGATCAATTACTAATGCTCAGAAAATTTGAGGGCCACAAGAATAATATTTGAAAGACTCAGGGCTTTCATTTTTCCAAACAGCTCAATGTAAAAGACAATAGTAAAAGTAACCTGAACAAGGCTTTGAAAGAGGAGAAAATGGGGCTGCTGCTGCTGCTAAGTCACTTCAGTCATGTCTTTGTGACCCCATAGACTGTAGCCCACCAGGCTCCTCCATCCTCGGGATTCTCCAGTCAAGAACACTGGAGTGGTTGCCATGCCCTCCTCCAAGGGATCGAACCTGAATCTCTTACATCTCCTGCATTGGCAGGCAGGTTCTTTTCCACCAGTGCCACTTGAGAAGCCCCAGAAAATGGAGACACACAGCCAAAAAAAGGACTAGGGAACAAGGTTCAAAACAAACTCTACAATTACAAATAGTTTGAGTCCTTCCTTGTTTCTTACATAAGAAATGGAATTTGTTCTGATAGAACAGGGTGAGATCAGAAAAAAGAAAATGGGGAACTAGAAAGATAAACTAAAAGCAATAATGAAAATTAATCATAACATCTGGGGAAATTTAGACGGCATTTATGGGAACAGAGACACAAATTCCACTGAGATTAATCACCATACTTTTCAATTTTGACTTTAAGTGAAATATGAATCTAGAGAATAAATAAGTGTTTACCTTTAATGAAATGACTTCTAGGTAATAATGCAATGCTGTCTCACAGACAGGTTGAAAACATTTTTCCATTACTAACATTCCTACTGATACTGGACGTTTTCATCAATTACTGCCATATTTAATCAGAAGTTTAGTACTAATGCTACAATAATTTTCATTTTATTTCATCCCAGAGAATTATGTTTAATCCCAATAGTATCTATCACATTCTGAAAAATAAATGGAAAGCAGGACTTTACATGTTAGCTCAGTACTTACAGATCCCGGGGTCCTGACCCATCCCTCTCCCTCTCCTCCACCCGAGTATAACTCCCAAGCCAGGATGGAGGCAACTCATTTCTGTTTTATTCCAAAGAATAAATCTAAAATTGATGGCAATTTTTATCCTTACTCATTGGATAAGTTATGGATTTCCTAATCTTCTACTGAACCTTGAGAAAAACATAGCCAATCACTTTGGAAAGATACTGATGTTTATAAAATACATGCTTTGAATATCTGATCTAAAGAGAATCATATATTTTTAAAATAAAGAAAATTGTTTCAATGAGTAAATTTTATTACTTGAGAATAGCTTTTAAACCTAATAACTGCTTGCACATAAAAGATTAATTTTTTACACTTAGATTAAATACTAAGTGTATACTTCAAAATTAACTAGATTTGCCCATTGCAATCATCTGAAAAAGTTTATTATTTTACACTTTGCAGTCAACAAATTCTTCCAAGTCTTATGAACAACCACCTCAAAACACAGTAAATGTCACTGGTCATTAACAAAAACTCTCTGAGGAAGCTCATACATGGACAGTAATGACTCATCATTCTATGTTTATTAGTAGGTTATAGGTGAATAAATACCATCAATACTAATAAATCACCTTGAATCATCATGTTGAAACAGATTACAGTGATATCAATGTCATAGCTGTATCACTTACTCCATCTGAATTATTTCTTTCCATGTATGCCTCATTACCTCCTTTTCCCCATTACTCATTGAAAAGGGGCATCATCTACTTAAATGTCATGAAAAAAAAAAGGTCACGAGTAAATGAAAGTCAAAGGCTTGTAATGGGAAGAAAAACTCTCCAGTGAATGTTAATATTAACTTTCACTTGATTTAAGAATTGTAGTATTCATATCTGAAGAGAAACTTTGCTTTGAGTAAAGTACATTTGAATGATGTAGAGCTTTTGTCTTTTAGAGTTCAGAGCTCCTCATTACCAAGAGAGAGATGACTGAATGACAGAACAATAAGCTGATATATTTGAAAGGAAATGCTGGTACGTTTGATTTAATCAAAAGATTATAAAATGACATTATCAGATCTTTCGGACAAGGAAAATGACTTCTTTGAAATTGGACATCAAACAAAAATCATACAGTGGAATTCCATTCTAACTTGGAAATTTTTTACAACATTCACTCCTTCAATCAACAAATATTGCCTCACCACCTATTTATTGGATCCTACCAGGTGTTACACATCATACCAGGTGTTGAAAATATGTAGATAAGATCTCTGTGCTCATGATGCTTAGGGTTCATGAGGAAGAAGGGAAGCAGATTCTGCAACACTGAGAGATAAGGACACTATTAAAGGTATACATTCAAAGACAGCTTCGAGTTACTGTTATAATAGAGATGTTGTCTTAGTCCCTTTGGGCTGCTATAACAAAATACCACAGGCTGGGTAGCTTATAAACAATAGAAATTTATTATTCACAGTCCTAGAGGCAATGGCCCCCCACTCCAGTACTCTTGCCTGGAAAAGCCCATGGATGGAGGAGACTGGTGGGCTGCAGTCCATGGGGTCACTAAGAGTCGGACACGACTGAGCGACTTCACTTTCACCTTTCACTTTCATGCATTGGAGAAGGAAATGGCAACCCACTCCAGTATTCTTGCCTGGAGAATCCCAGGAACGGGGGAGCCTGGCGGGCTGCCGTCTATGGGGTCGCACAGTCAGACACGACTGAAGTGACTTAGCAGCAGCAGCAGAGGCTGGAAGTCTGAGATTAAGGTGCCAGCATGGTCAGGGAGGAGCTCTCTTCTGGGTTTCAGCCTTCTCATTGTATCCACACATGATGGAAGAGTCAAGAGAGCTCTCTGAGGGTCTTTTATATGAGCACTAATTCCACTCATGAGTCCAGCCTCCTGATCTAATCACCTCCCAAAGGCACTACCAACGAATACCTTTGGGGACTAGGATTTCAACCTATGAATCTGGGAGGAACACAAACATTCAGACCATAGCAGATGCGCTGTGGTCTCTCTTAACAAGATAAAGAACATTTCTTAAAAGCTCTATTGGATAAGGAGCTCATCTTGGAGGTGAGAAAAGGAAAACAAAGTGTCAGTTTATGTTTTGGAAGTTTTCTCAATGTACACTATTAATATCACTTGTTTGAAAAGAAAAATAGAAGACATGTTAATGTTTTATGAGTCTGATGTGGTAACAATGAACTGATGGTCGAGACCTGACAAAACATAAAGTTTTGATAACCACAGTCTATCTCCTTGAGCAATTAGCCTCCTTTTCCTGTGCTTTAAAGAGAAATGAAAGGATAGCAGATGAGGCCACCCCATTCTGCCCTACAGCTGAGGTGTAACAGCCCTGCTTGTTAGAAGGACCAGTCAGGAGTTAGCATGAGAGTATGTATGGGGGAGAGCGATGAAGCTCTATGAGGAAGTCTGAGACTAATCACAGAGTCATTATACCTCTTCCATTCTGATCATTTCCAGTCTTTCTCCTCTAACATCACCTAACTGGAGAGGGTGAGACAGAGATCACATGGCTGGGTCTCTCTCCTCCAGATGGTTTTATTCCATAGGGGAAATGCACTGGCTGACCCGCGAAGTTTATGGCTCTGATCAGGAGGGGCAAATATGAAATAGATCACTCCATATCACCAAGTCTGCTCTTTGTTCTGCAACTTTGTCAAGTGCCTTGTGGAAAATGCTCAATTTGGTCAAATCACGTAAAGGAGTTCAGCAACCTCTTAGAAAAAAACTTGGCCCAAAGCCATTCTGCAATAAGCCATTACCACAGCGCAAGTGGGTTCCTCCTTGCTAGAATTCATGCTTTCAGAGGATAGAGACCAAGCCGTTCATCATGTCCCCAAGGTGTTGTACTAGCATGTTTTCCCGTGTGTGAGATGCTTCAGAACTCAGGAAGGACCGAATGAATGAAAGATTCCCTGAAGGATTCATACGAATGTCAAATACTGGCTTCTAGTTTCCTTATTTTTTAATTTACCCATTTTTTAAACGAAGGATGACTACTTTACAATATTGGTGAACATGAATCAGTCAGAGGTATACATATGTCCCTTCCCTCTTGAACCTCCCTCCCACATCCTACCCCATCCCACCTGTCTAGTTTGTCACAGAGCCACGGTTTGAATTCCCTGAGTCATACAGCAAATTCCCCTGGCTATCTATTTCCACATGGTAGTGGATATGTTTCCATGCAATCCTTTCCATTCATCCCACCCTCTTCTTTCTCCCGCTGTGTCCACAAATCTGTTCTCTATGTCTGCATCTCCACTGCTGCCCAGCACATAGGTTTATCAATACCATCTTTCCAGATTCAATATATACGCATTAATATACTATATTTGTTTCTCTCTCTCTGACTTACTTCACTTTGTATAACAGGCTCTAAGTTCATCCATCTCATCAGAACTGACTCATATGTGCTCCTTTTTATGGCTGAGTAATATTCACTGTATATATGTATGTACCACTACTTTCCTTATTTTACTTTTAAGCATAACACACAAGTACATCTGTTTACAGCAGAAACAGGCAGGACAGAATCACTTCCAAACCAACCAGCCATGCCGTCACAGAGAGGCCTCGGGTTTGCTGTGTGCTCCTCTAGGTGGTGAGCCCTGCTCTGCATCTTCTGGGCTACAGATCCCATTGATGGAATCAACTGTTTCCATAAGGTTTAGTCAAAAAGGAAAAAGGTATTGGTGATCTCTTTGCTACAGATGCGTAATAACAGGGGGACGAGTCCATATGCACTCTTCCAAGTTATGGTTTCTGGGCATACTCTGACAGACAGACACAAAATCAATAGGGCTATGGCCAGAAAGTGGCCAACATGGAAAATAAAGAACTCCTAACTCCAGGTGTCTCATTATTTCCCACTTCTCCCCTAAGAACCATGATGAACTACGAAACTGCAGGGTTCCCATGTTTCATCATAAAGGCTATCTGATCGGGCCATGGTCCTTATCTTTGTACCTCCTCCCCTATTTTCTAACCTCAACCCCATCCCAGGACCTATGACAGTCTCCAGAACACAGTGCAACTCATAAATGTTTGTCAAATGACTGGCATTTCTTTGTAGCTAAACATAATATAGATAAAATATATATAATTAGAAATCCTTATACATTTGAAAATCTGAGGAGGCCAACGAATAATAATTCAAATAGGCCCTATAATGAAAAAACTCAGAAAAGGAAACCAAACATCTCACTATCTCAAAATAACTGCTGGAATCTGTTACAAATGTATTTTTATTATTTTTACCGGATTTCCTTATAACTTGACTCCATAATCTTTTTAATTGAAAAGAAAGCTGTCTAAATCGTTGAAATTCAACTGCCTATTTGCTCAAAGAAGATATTTATATAATTGTTTGTTTCTCCAATAAAAATAACCGGTTCATTGCATGCAGAATTGAATTTGTTTGATGGTATTTCAATTCCTAACTATATCTAAAAGGAAGAACAATTTGGCATTTCATTGGAGTTTTATTGAATTCTTCAATAATAAGCTGGCACATTATGGGCATCAAGTTTTTCTTGCTACACTATAGACATAATTCATATTCACCCTTATAAACAGTTGGGTTAACTACAGTTCACTTTTTTTCCTCAAAAAATGGTGACTTTTAAACACTGGGACAAGAAATCTATATTTTAGTTTATTATTCAGCATGGCTTCTAGTTGCTTCCATTCGGACTCTACATTACCAGTAAATCAATTCTAATTTTCTCAAAACTAAAATTACTCAAGAAAAATTTCAGCAATAGCAAACATTGATCCAGCATGAAAACTGAAATAATTTAAAATTCATCACTTGATCTGTTCCCTCACCCATTCCCTATTAGAAATAAAATAACTCTTCATCCCTCCCCCAACTCTATGCCAGTGAAACTGAGTTGCTGCGTCATTCTTTTATATCAAAGACTCCTTTTTTCAAACACAGTTATGCAAGACAGGAATAGCTTCTCAAAAAAAACGCAATTATGTCAGATAATTAGTTAATAACTATGTAATTCAAATGCTCCCAAGTTTTAGGCAATAATATTTATTTTGTGAAATGCAATGAATTTCTTATGTTAAGTGGAATAGTCTAAAATTTTAAGTATAGTTCACACTCCTTTTATAGATGGTACTTTGGACCCATCTGTTTTAATTATAATTAGAGGGAAAAGTCTTTAAAATATGTTAAAATTTTACATAATTTTAAATTTTTTTAAATCATAATAACTTNCACATTGGTTCAATTGCTATAGAGGTCAAGTTTAGAGCACTGTGAATTCCACTCATACAAAAGGACACATTGAGGATAGTCCCTGGTTGTCTAGTGGTTAGCACTCCGCACTTTCACTGCTGCAGGCACAGGTTCAATCGCTGGTACGGGGACTAAACAAGAACTAACATCCTGTTAGTCACATGGTGTAGCAAATGAATGAATGAATGAATGAAGGCACACACTGAGGCTGCAGACTGATATAAAGAAGGAACTCATTGCACGTGTGGCAGTGAGCAAAGATGATGAATACAGGTTGGGAAATACTGAGTGTGGGATCCAAAGAGAGACACTCAGGTAGTGTTAGTCAGCAGGCTGTCCGGACTTCCTGTGTGCAGGGACTTACCATGCACCACTCAGTTATGAAGACACTTGGGACCCAGAAACAAATCCCAGAAGGGAAACAAAGGAGGGAACAGGTGTCAGTATCTGTTAGGGTCCAGTTGGGGCAGAGAAGCCACATTTATTTTTAATAGAATTTAATATGGATGATTTTTAATCATATATTGAATAGCTGAAAAGGCAGAGAGAACGCTAAGTTATCAGAGTAACAACTGCACGAAGATGGGGGAATTATTAAAATGTAGAAGCTTGTTGAGGTGGGCCTGGTGTGCCCAGGACCCAGACCACCGAGGCGGCGGCCCTGGTTTTCCTGATGCTTGTGTCTCTGAGGGGCCTGAACAAGGCTGATGCTGCCAGTATCAGTGAAATGAAAACTGGATTCAACTGCTGCTGCCAACTCAGCGGCCGCAGCCAGGATAAACTGAGGTAAGGGTGACCCCGGCAAAGTCAAGAAGCCCACACGAACCAACAGAAAGGCACAGGTCCCTTCTCCCTCCACCAGCTGTGCACTCTCCCTGGCACCCCTGTTGGCAGAGCCCAACATGGAGACTGCTGACTAAGCAGAAATGTGAGTCCCAGCTTTGGCATGACAGAGTAGGCAATAGGAGGATGATAGGTTTAGAGCTGAGAGAGACAGTAACTTAATAACTGACACATAAAAAATAAAATAAAATAACTGACACATAATGGTTTATTTCAGTTGGAAGCAAGAGGTTCAAAAACAATTTGATAAATGAAATTGAACCAAGTCATAGATACCTGATTGCTCGGAGTCATTGCAATGTATCAAGCATGGTATTAAGCATCTTAAATCCATTAGCTCATCTAATTTAATCCTCACAGCAACCACACAAAGTAAACAGGATTAGTCCCCGATTATAGACAAGAAAACCGAGGTTTAAGAAGGTTGAGTGAATTGACCAAGCTATAGAGTTAGTAGTATTTCTGGTCAAGTTTGTTTTCCTTTATAACAACGTTTGTTTTCCTTTATAACTTGAGGTAGCAGCTTTTAAACAGTGGATGTGGAAACTTCAAGCTCCAAGAGATTACTTGAGGGTCCCCAGGGAGAATGACAGTAAGATGAATTTGGATGGACCCCCTTCCCCATTCAAACTGCAGAAATTCTACTTTAACTTCTTTTATAAATGAAGCGGGTACACAGGGAATGTAAGAAGCCATGTAAGATTCCACCTGGAAGTAAGAACTGTGTTTCTTAAAAAAAAAAAAAGCCTGAAAATCTCCTCCTTAAAAACAGATGAGTATCTTTTCTACCGTATAGAGTCACATCTGAGCAGTTTCTGACTGCTTAGATTACCATCACTTCTCTCCTATTCGTTTGACTCTCAGATTAAAGGCGAGAATTGCTTTTTCAGTATCCTACTGCTATCACCTAATTGCTCCTTTCCTAAATTGATGGCTCCTGCTAAGAAAAGATGCTTTCAATTTACCCCAGAGTTTGACACACTCAGTAGTGCTCTTGGCCTTCTGTATTGTGTCTCTCCACTCAAGACTGAAGCCCAGAAGCCGCCTTATCCCCCAGCCAGCTCCAAAGTCACCTCTTCATTACCTCTCCCAGTTGCTACCTGACTTCTCCATCCTATCTATAGCCCAGGATCATGCTAAGGCTCTGTGATTCCTTAGAGAAGAAAAAAAGCTATTTTTTGACTAGACAGTCTAAAATCATAACAACTATGTACAAATTTTAAAATGTAGTCCCAAAGAGCATCTACTGAAGCTTCATTCAGTCTGTTCATCCACCAGCAAGCCAGGAAAGTCAAGCAATGTATCTTCATTTCACAGAAGAACTTTGTGTTAAGTCAAATCCAGGCAATGTGAGAGACTGGAGAAGATCCCCTGGAGGAGGGCATGGCAACCCACTCCAGTATTCTTGCCTGCCAGAATCCCCATGGACAGAGGAGCCTGATGGGCTACAGTCCATGATGTCAGAAAGAGTCAGACAAAACTAAGCAACCAAGCACAGCAGAGCGCAGGCATTAAATGAAGGGTTACTTATAAGCAGTTGTCCTTGACCTAGAATTTGTAAATCTATTCATTTATAAAAATTAATTTTATTTCAATTGAGTCTAGTATTTTAGTTATTATGTGAAAGCTACGATTATCCTTTGAGAATGAGGTGGGGGATAAAGACTATAAAATTTGGGTCATATTTATAATTAGTTATTAATATGCACATAAAGAAAATCTTTGTGCATCTTAAGATTTACCACAGAATTCTGCAAGTGTATCAAAGTATATCGAAGAGCCATGATATGACATTGGATAAGGAGGCAAATTAATTTTGAACCATGTGGAGTCATTAAGAATGAAAATGAACATGCCACAGAGAATTAAGGACAATTAAAAACACTTATGGCTTTTTAATGTGTACAAAGAAAACTATAACATTTTATCATCATAAAGAAACTACCCTTCATAATATTTAAATGCTTGCATAGAATTAAACAGAATACCTTAAATCAAAGGAAAATATTTCCTTAGAGTTGAGTTATTCTGTATGGATTTGTCATTTCCAAAATACCTTTTCTGATTACTCATTTGACCTAGAGAACAATCCTTTACCCAGGAGAGTTATCTGCATCCTCAATTTACAATACCCAAAGATATTTGATGATAAGCTCAATATCACACAGAAAGATAAAGAAAAATCACATCTAGTCCTCTGCCTTCCACTATATCACATACAGAATCCAGCAAGACACATGGACATAGCAAAGTGCCTTCACCAGCACACCAGTGTAAACATGTGCTCATGTGTGCACACACAGGCTCTCCTTAATCTAAAATAATCAGGAAAACGTTAAATCATTCCAAAAATGGTATTTGGAACTGCTTTATTATATGAAACTATAAACTCACATAGCTAAACTTAATTTTGCTGTATGTGTGTTTATCACAGTCCACTAGCAGTTACTATATCTTCATACATCTCAATTTCACTATTAGACCATGAACTCTTTGAGAAAAAGAACCATCCACCAGTTCGTGGCTCAGCAGTAAAGAATCCACCTGCAATTCAGGAGACACGGGAGACGTGGGTTCGTTAGATCCCTAGGTTAGGAAGACCCCCTGGTGGAGGAAATGGCAACCCACTCCAGAATTCTTGCTTGGAGAATTGTATGGACAGAGGAGCCTTGCAGGCTACAGTCCACAGCCTCGCAAATAGTCAGACAGGACGGAAGGGACTTAGCACAGGACACAAATGTACTTTTGTCCTCAGAGAATTTAACAAAATGCCTTACACATAGTATGTATTCACTACGTGGGGTGAATTACAATTCAAGCATAACTATACCACAAATCTTCTAAAACTAAAACAAATGTAACTGTTTTTACAAAGTTAACTGAGGCAAAGCCTTGATGTAGATTAATCAAGACAATGTAGTGTCAGAATCAGATACAAACTCTAAAATCTAACCAATGTAACAATGAATTTTTGAGATTTAGAAGCCTTTTCATAAGCTTCTGTTTTACCTGTTACCCCTGTTTTAGGCTTCCCTTGTGGCTCAGCTGGTAAAGAATCAGACTGCATTGTGGGAGACCTGGGTTCGATCCCTGGGTTGGGAAGATCCCCGCATCCACTCCAATATTCTGGCCTGGAGAATATCATGGACTATACACTCCATGGAGTCTCAAAGAGTTGGACACAACTGAGCAACTTTTCCTTTCCCTTTCTTTCCTGTTTTAGGCAGTTTTTGGTGTTGTTAATTCTATAGTCAGAATCCTAAATCAATGCACATCTAGATTGCTTGACATATATGTATTGAGCCACTGCTAGATTCTTAATAAAAATGTATTGTGTGAATAAATTAAGAATGCCATCAGCAAGTAGCCCAGGGACACAAAAAGATGCTAAGCTGTGTCACTCAGACTCCAGGCATTAATTTCCACATGGAACCAGATTAATCAACTGCTCCTTCAGCTTCTTCGAGTCTCCCCACTGATCTGAGAAGCAGACAAGTCACATGCTATACCACTTACATCAACATCAGCCCCCAGAAAAAGAGCCATTAAAGCTGTAGTAAATTGAGGTCTTAGTTTTATAGCAAGGTCTCAGCTCAGGACCCATCAGTTTCACTCACCTGACCCACAGTGAAGAAGAAACACTTTCTTACTCTAGAAATCTCATTGTAATCCCACTTCTTTCATTTTCCTAGCATGAGATCATAAGCATCTGGAACTCCATGCCCAGGCCACAAATGAATGAATGAATAAGCATTCTACCTGGAAACAAATATGTTGTATGCAATATACATTCCTGGACTTTAATAATATAGTGTTTTTCATATTACATTCTCCAGTTACTTTCAAACCCTGTAGTTAACAGCTTTTCACCCATTTGAAAGTTCATTTAAAGATGAGAAAAGAATAGCTTGACTTTTATTTCTGAACATATAGACATAAAAGTCCTCTTTATTTTTTAAGTTCCCTATTCGAAGTTTCTTTTAAAACATTCCTTGATTTTAATTTTTCCTAGGGCCTTTCCATTTTCTAAGGTAATACTAAAGAATCATTATACCTACATGTCCTACATGAAACCATACTCAGTACTTCTTACAGACTCTCCTGATAAAAAGTTTGGCTGTATGTATTTAAGTAATAAACTAGTGAAAAGGTTAAGGAACTAACATCAAGTAAATGAATCCTCAAAAGGAAGCTTGAACAAATGCCATCACACACATTACCTCCTTATCAAGATCATGTCAAGGACAATTTTAATAGCCATCCAAGATCTTCTCAGCGTTCAGTTCAAGCCATCTGAACTCTAATGAAACGTTCCATCTCCTGCGCTATAATGCCATTGTGTCCACTTTGCCCCATGGCACATTAGAAGGCATTTTGAAAGAACCACAGTTTTCATATACTTTCCTACCAAGTGCATCACATTAACAGAAACTGAAGATAGGGAGAATGCAAATAATGTTAAAACTTGGAGAGAGAACCACACATAAGTAATAAAATTTCTGTGCTCTCCTGAGCATTTATAGACCTGTCCTCAACGCTGAGGCTGTCTCTGCTATACTTAATAAAAGTTAATTTGGTAACAAAGATGGACTCCTACACTACTTTGAAATACAGGGAAGAAAAGTATGACAGACAGCAGAGTGACATTCCCACCAAGAGTTCGGTTCAGTTCAGTCGCTCAGTCGTGTCCGACTCTTTGCGACCCCATGAATTGCAGCACGCCAGGCCTCCCTGTCCATCACCATCTCCCAGAGTTCACTCAGACTTACGTCCATCATGTCCATGATGCCATCCAGCCATCTCATCCTGGGTCGTCCCCTTCTCCTCCTGCCCCCAATCCCTCCCAGCATCAGAGTCTTTTCCAATGAATCAACTCTTCGCATGAGGTGGCCAAAGTACTGGAGTTTCAGCTTCAGCATCATTCCCTCCAAAGAAA
>SJYQ01003218.1:266574-285088 GCA_006410935.1 Redunca redunca
GGAAAAACCACATCCTTGACTAGACGGACCTTAGTCGGCAAAGTCATGTCTCTGCTTTTGAATATACTATCTAGGTTGGTCCTAACTTTTCTTCCAAGGAGTAAGCGTCTTTTAATTTCATGGCTGCAGTCACCATCTGCAGTGATTTTGGAGCCCAAAAAAATAAAGTCTGACACTGTTTCTACCGTTTCCCCATCTATTTCACATGAAGTGATGGGACCGGATGCCATGATCTTTGTTTTCTGAGTAGCTGTGATTAATGTGTGTGCAAACATCCGTTCAATAGGAAAAATTTCCACAGCACCAAACAGAAATTCTGACCAAATCATGGGTCACCATGACAAGTCCTCATTATTTTTCCAACCCTGGAAACTGTTATCCAGTGGTTCAGCAATATATGAATCATTGCTGAATCTAATGGTTCAGCCACACCGACTGGTGGTAAAAATAAGGATAGATACTCCTAAACAAAATATTTACAGTATAATAGGCATCTTCTCTGAAAATGGTCTCTGAACACTGACAGCTCTATTTCTACTACACAGATTGGTTGGTGGGACTGAGGATGGATGCTCAATCCAAGTAACACAATCAGATTTCTTCAACTGAAAATCTGATTTGGAATCAAACAGCCAGTCTGCCAATATAGGCCCTCTGGAGCACCTTAGGAAATGAGGCAGTTGAGGGGTGAGGGGCTAGAAAACAGAAAGGAGCTAATGGCTTTCCAATCTTTCCAGCTTTTTTTCAGAGTCCTTGATGCATTCCTGCTCTTGTGATATAGTCCTATCTCCAAGTTATAAATTCCCCTTTTTTGCTTATTTTCCTTGAGTTGACTTGCTACCTAAAACCCAAAGCCTTAATTAATCATACAACTACACATTAAATTAGTTACTGTCGTATTTTTATTTATACTTCCACAAAACTACAACTTACTTCCTCATCCACATAAGCTCCATGAGAGCAAAGATTACTCTTTATACTCCTTACATACACACCACACAATACTCTTTACACACACTCCAAAATCACTGCAGATGGTGACTGCAGCCATGAAATTAAAAGACGCTTACTCCTTGGAAGAAAAGTTAGGACCAACCTAGATAGTATATTCAAAAGCAGAGACATGACTTTGCCGACTAAGGTCCGTCTAGTCAAGGATGTGGTTTTTCCAGTGGTCATGTATGGATATGAGAGTTGGACTGTGAAGAAGGCTGAGTGCCAAAGAATTGATGCGTTTGAACTGTGGTGTTGGAGAAGACTCTTGAGAGTCCCTTGGACTGCAAGGAGATCCAACCAGTCCATTCTGAAGGAGATCAACCCTGGGATTTCTTTGGAAGGAATGATGCTGAAGCTGAAACTCCAGTACTTTGGCCACCTCATGAGAAGAGTTGACTCATTGGAAAAGACTCTGATGCTGGGAGGGATTGGGGGCAGGAGGAGAAGGGGATGACCAAGGGTGAGATGGCTGGATGGCATCACGGACTCAATGGACCTGAGTCTGAGTGAACTCTGGGAGATGGTGATGAACAGGGAGGCCTGGCGTGCTGTGATTCATGGGGTTGCAAAGAGTCGGACACAACTGAGTGACTGAACTGAACTGATCCCACACAATAGTAATATACTGATATATAATTATACATTCAATACATTGTTTGAATACAGTAATACATTAAATATAGTAAGCCAGTTTTAAATACTTGCTCATTAATTATGGCTTTATGTTGACATCTTTTTTCCTTTTTACTAAAAATGTTATTATTATGATCCATTGCATGACCTACACACAAGTACATATGTTGTTCAGGAGTGTTTCCTCAGTATTTGCAAACACCAGGAATTAACCTCCTGGCTCTGTTTTCCAACTTTTGGATGACAGATTATGTTGTGTGCTGTTCCTTATATTACTTTTGAAACTAGTCTGTGTTTAAATGCAAAGTAAGAAAAACATAAAGCAGCCCTTGGGAGAATAAATACACTACCCAGAGGAACAGTGAGATTCCCCTACCCCTGGGGAAAAGTTTGTGTAACTGTAGGAGTTAATAGTCAGCCACCTGTTGCTCTGGCTAAGCCATGAGAAAATCACCATGGGAAAAGAATAAAAGCAAAATATAGCAATACAGCATAACCCAAATAAAAGTACATCAGGGTGATTAGTTGGGGTCACCACGCCCTGCTAAGCTAAGGAAAAACATAGTGTAGACCTTGGAACGCCGGGTCAAGCACAAGTTCAGAACACTGCTTGCGCACACATCAAGATGTTTTCCCAAGGCATATGCAGGCCTATGACCTCCAGCTAGGTGAAACACCTTGTACAAGAAAATAATAAATATAGTTTGAAGTAATCAGTAAAATAGGAGATGTGACTGGGGACACAGGAGGCTGATTTCATCGTAACACAACAGATACTTTCTGCTTGCCAACACACTAAATAAAGGTGATGTGGCTCCGAGGAACAGCGTTCTTGATCTAAGAGGTCTTGAGCCCCCTGGTCCCATCTTTAAACTTTTAATTCTGTCTCTAGTTTCTTTTTCCCAAACTGTACGATGAACACTTTCGATCCCTACCTGCTGTGCTGGCCGCAACATGTAACCAGAACAGAAGGAGTTCAACCAAGTGGCCTCATTACTGAAGAGCTGGTGGCAGGAAAGAAAAGGGCTACCTTTAGTGATCGTCCACATTTTTTCCTCAAAGTGTCCTTCCAGCGGGTAACCATCACCCCTTCTCTTGAAATTTCCTCTCTTAGTTATTTGGAATGGAATCCTGAGAGTTCTATTTATATTATCTAACCCCATGGTGACCAGGAACAAGCCTTTGTTTACTGATTTGAGCGTTCTCACATTCATACCTTCTTATTCCCAATAACAAAAGTCAGTGTCCTCATTACTTCACCATGAGATCAAGCAACAATCTCAGGACTCCCTAGTTTATCTCATTTCTTTTCAATCTGTCTTCTGTAATACTGCCAGTTCTAAAGCTACGTGTTTCTGCATCACTCTTTTACTCAAAAATCGATATAGTTCTCAGAGGCCAAAACTGATCCCATTTAACCATTCAGCCTCATTTCCTACTTTATTTATTTATCCATTCAACAATGTATGACCATCCTGCAAGGGGAGGAATTTTTTAAGCATTAGGAACACAGTGAAGAGTACAGATAAGTAAACAGAATGCAATCCTGGGGGGTATGACAGAGATATGCGTAAGGTGCTAACGGAGCGTAAGAAGGCAGTCTCTATGCGTTTATCAGAAAAGGCTTCCTGGAAGAAACAATACCAAGAAATGAAATCTAAAGGGCAAGCACTTATTAGGAAGGTGATGGTGAGTAAGAAAGCCTTGGGAAAGCTAGGGACAGGGATACAGAGAAAGGGAAATATTTTAGGCAGGAAGAAATACATGCATGGACGAGTAAGCAGGTGGTAGCAGTAGAGATGAAAGAAACTGGATAAAGATAGTTATAATCAATAGGACTCGGTAACAGATTGGATGTGGGAGGTAAAAGACGGGGAAGAACCGAAAATGACTAGCAGATACCTAGCGTAAGAACTGTGTACACGCGAGTATCCTATAATGAAGTGGATAAGAAGGTGTTTGGTAAGATCACAAAGTCTGAAGAAAATGTATAGCAGTATAGCATCTTGGGTACAGGTAAGAATACTTTAAAAGGTGAGCTCTTGGGAAGGATACATCAACATATTTATAGAAGAATATGGACCAAATTAATATTTTCTAAATCGATATGATGGACTCTTACATATTCCTTCTACTTGTTTTGGTATGAACACATGTCACTTTATAGCATGAAAAATATAGAAATATTTCAAAATAGTGTTTTAAAATCTTAAAATATATATTAAACATATATGTTGTAATACATGGTTGTCACTGACTCAATGGACATGAGTTTGACCAAACCCCAGGAGACAGTGAAGGACAGGGAAACCTGGCGTGCTGCAGTCCATGGAGTTGCAAGGAGACACTGCCAAGCAACTGAACAACAAATGTTGGAATATGACTTATTTAAAACAGAATGATGAGGCAAGACTGTAGAAAAATACAATCATTTTTATATTTTTCTGGGATCAGTATGATGTATATTTCTTCTTTAAAAAAGAAAAAAAAAAGAATTGCATATTTGTGAAGATACAAATGAGGTGCCACCATCTGGTATTCAGATCAAACTCATCTAGCAAAGTGTGGCAGAGTAATATTTCAAGGCTCACAGCATCTACTCACACGCTCCCCAGGGTGTTAACTTGCTCAATACACTGAAGAAAGTGGTAAGCATGGTTGATGCTCATGGGCCCAACATAGCTCATCAATAGTGCTGAGACATGAAGGCAAAATCATTTCTCAGAAAGAGCGTGAACTTGATTATTTGAATTTGTTCACTTCTACCCCAGGCTTTCTGGCTCATATCAGTCAAGTTAATTTACCATGAGAGGCAAGAATGTATTTTTTTAATTTGCTCATTATTTTTTTGCCTTCATCTCAAGGGCTTGAGGTCACTACAGACCTTTAACACATCCTTAAAATGAGGAAAACACCAAGACTCACCCTTACAATATTTAACACCTTGAAAAGCTAAAGTTATTTAAAATCCAATATCAAATTATGGCTATGATAAAAAAAATAATGACCAGCAGCTGGTTACTCAGTTTGGCATCTATTGCAAAAACAGACTACCTCCTACTCACCAGGCAGTTTTCATCGTCTTCCTAAACGCACAGCTACACTGACTGGAGCCTCCTGGGTATTTGGAAGAGGATGGTGGCAGTGGAGATTAGGTGAAGTGATAGATTTGAGGTTTGGTAGAATCACTAGTAACAGACTCAGTAACAGATCAGAAGTAGGAGGTGAGGAGAGATGGAGGTATCAAAAAAGACTACCAGATGTCTAGCATGAGCGGCTGCAAGGACAGGAATGTTTAATGGCATGGAGAGTGCCAGACTGATAAAAGGGATCATAAAGTATAAAAGAGAATTTCAGGCACGACGACATCGTGGCATGAGTAAAACCAATGGAATGTGAATAGAAATTGTGTTTGCCACTTACCACCCTGGTGCAAAAAGCCTCCCACTACCATCCTCCATTGTTTCTCCACCTACTGGCTGAATGCAGCAGACTCCAAGGGCCTGGTGTCTGGTAGAGCCATAAAAGAAAGGAGACTGGAAGACTGCACCGGTAGACCAGGGGTTAAGACTCCGTGCTGCCAAGGCAGGGGGCACGGGTTCAATCCCTGGTAGAGAAACCCATGGGGCGGGAGCAAAAAAAACGAACAAAAAATAAGATTTTAAAAAGGAGACTGGGTCCCTGGATGACCCCATGGAAAGTATATTCATTTCCCTTGGCTGCTGTAACAAATCTCCACCAGTTTATTGGCTTTTTTAAAACAATGCAAATGTATTCTCCTATGTTTCAGCAGTCAGAAGTCCTACAGGGGTTCAGTAGGGCTGTGTTTCCCTGGAGACTCAAGAGAAGAATGTTTCTTTCCCGTGTAGAGCTTGTAGAGACCATCTGCATAACTCATGGACCCACCCTCCAGTTTTAAAACCTGCAGCCTAGTATCTTTCAGTTTCTCTCTTCACCTCTCTACTTCTGTCATCACATGCCTTCTGCATCTGTCATGCCTCCCTCCTTCCCTTCTAATAACCCCAGTGACCACACTAGGCCTACCCAGATAATCCAGGGTAATCTTTCCATCTCAAGATCCTTAGCTTAGCAACATCTTCAAAGTTCTTTTTGCCACAGAAAGTTCAGGTGATTAGGACTTGGGGGGTGAGAGTGGGCATTATTCTGTCTACTACAAAGGGTTTTGGAACTCATATGAGTGAGAGAAAACTATTATGCTAATCCATTAAGTTCAGGGGGTGTTGCCTCTTCCTAGCTGATACTTCTTTAATAATGCTATCTACAGATCCACCAGTCAGTATCTGACCTCAGCTGGATTGCAGCTAGTAGAGCAACAACATCTTCAGTTCAGTTCACTTCAGTCGCTCGGTCGTGTCTGACTCTTTGTGACCCCATGAATCGCAGAATGCTGGGCCTCCCTGTCCATCACCAGCTCCCGGAGTTCACTCAAACTCATGTCCATCGAGTCGGTGACGTCATCCAGCCATCTCATCCTCTGTCGTCCCATTCTCCTCCTGCTTCCAATCTCTCCCAGCATCAGGGTCTTTTACAATGAGTCAACTCTTTGCATGAGGTGGCCAAAGTATTGGAGTTTCAGCTTCAGCATCAGTCCTTCCGATGAACACCCAGGACTGATCTCCTTTAGGATGGACTGGTTGGATCTCCTTGCAGTCCAAGGGACTCTCAAGAGTCTTCTCCAACACCATGGTTCAAAAGCATCAATTCTTTGGCACTCAGCTTTCTTCACAGTCCAACTCTCACATCCATACATGACCACTGGAAAAACCATACATGTTACTAAAAATACACTGCCCTATACATAACATGTAATAAAACTCTGATAAAGGTGCTGCCAAGACATGAAATGATACAAAAAAAATAAGCACATACAGAGATACAGGTGAGACTGATAACTCACAAACAAGGTCTAAGTAATCATATACTTAAAAGTTTTTTCCTCCCTTTCATGAACTGTAGGACTGTGGAATTGTTACTTCAAGGTCAAGTCAACCTCAATGTCCATGGACTTTACTTGCTATAAACTTTCTATTGCAATCATAAGGATTGGGTTATCACCAAATGTTGTTTTTATGAGAAGAAAACTATAAGATAAGGCAGGGTCATGTTCCCTCTAGATATTCAACACCAGCAAATTCCTAATTATTCTAATGACTATTCACTGGAAAAAAAATTTAATGTGCTTTCGTGTCCTCCAGTTTAGAAAAAGAATCAGACTTTAATGTGAATGCATTTTTAACATTTTTCCATGCTTTAGGGAAGCTGCTTTTAGGAGGGAAATGTAATGAATGTTTTTAATCATACTAAAATGATTTGCCCAGAGTCTGCTGTTTAATTCAACTTTTCAATAAGAACAAAACAGAGGACTAAGCACATTTATCACTAGGGCTCCCCCTTTCCCACCATAGCTACCTACTGTTTAAACATGTTTGGAAGATAAAACTCATCTAGGGCAATAGGAGCAAATAAGCCTGCCTAGTTAATTTTCACCATTTTTTATAAATATGTCTAAAGAGATCACTGCCAGTCTTCTGAGAACATCTGACCCCAACCCTCCAAGCAGTTTCCCATCCTCAAAACCCACTTCACCCTATCCACAGACACATTCTCTAGTTTGTTCTTATGTGCCCTTCAGGTTTTCAATAAATTCTTAATGTCATTGATGAAAATGTCACTGCTGAGAAGATTCAGGTCCCACTGTTCTACTCAGGACTTTAACTGCAAAGCAGACAGCTTGCTTTCGATAAGCTTGTCCTGAGATTTACACCGAACAGAAATCAAAGAATAACTTCTGTCTCACTTTTCTTTTCTTTGGTGTGAAACATACTCTCAGAGATTCCATCTAAATATCTCCCGGAGGATGTGCCAATCGCCTCACCATCTTCACATCTCCTCGCTGCTTCTAAAGTGCTGCAACCATACCTTGGTGACAGTCTAACAACACTTTTCTCAGCCTAGAAAATAGCAGGTATCAAGGGGAGACAGGTTTGAAGACTATAATAAGGAACGTGATATGGCTTTTATACACAATAAAGAATTGATCTGTAAATGTTAACAGGTTCTTGAAAAGAGGAGAGCAGATACAGAAAATAAATCATCTGAGAGAAGGGCTTTTCCCCATAGCACAGCTATTGCCACCACAGGATATCTGTACAGCTTTACAACTGATATTCATAACTTTAACGAAGTTTCCAGAAAATGAAATATATGACCATTATCATATGTTCTACCATTAATCATGATTCAGAATATATATGAGAAGTTATATCATACTTCTAAGTATTCAATTTTTAAAACCTCACAAACTAGATTCAGGAAATGAAATGAAAGGCTGATGCAAACAGCCTCAATTCACCTGCCTCAATTCAAGTAACCCTGAGTCATCCAGTCACCTCTTTGCCACTTCTGATGGCTGTCCACAACACCCATTTTCTAAGAAGGAATGCTGTCACAGAAATGCCCTGGTGAGTAGTGGGGGGCACTAGCAAAGGCAGGCCAGTGAATCCTTAGAGATGAACCACCCTGTTCTGTCTGGGTCATTCCTCTTTGGGGTCCCTCTGAGCAGTGTTCCCTCTGTTGTCTCTACACCCTGGGATGGCGTGACAAGGCAGCTCCAGTACATGGCAAAAACTTAAACAAGTAGTTATAAAGTAGCTCCATACTTCAACAATGAAAAAAATGGTTTAGGTCACCTCTTGTGTCATCTGTTAACTTCCCCCTCTTAAGAACTACCCGCCCCCCAAGGATGTAAGACAATAGACTTTTATTCTAAAGATTTCAGAATTCTGCACTAAAAGGTGTGATTAAGGACTAAAAATATTACTATCCAAACTAATTAGAGGGAGTTATGGTCTAATTTAGTTTTATGATGCAAAGCTGTTCTGAGTTGGTTTTATTGGAAACACAAATTCTATTATATTCTAAATTCAATTGTACAATTCCACAGCAAAGAACTGGGTAATCCATATAGCTCTTCAATTTTCTTGCTAAGATTCAAAGTTTTGCTTATTTTGGGTTATGAAATATGAATTATTTCAGTGAATCAACCTCTAATTTCAAGGAGATTTGAGGAACAACTCTTTAATTAGTCTTTATCATGCTTGCTTAAACCTTGCCAGCCATCCCTCTCTCGAAAGTAAATTAAAGTGAGAAGAGGAAGAATCTGAATGACCTGCCATAACACAGCTGGCTACTCGACAGATAAATCTTCATAAGACCCATCATTCTGAAGAAGGACATAATTTTAGTTCTAAGCACTAAGCGTGCTCAGAAAAAGTTATAAGGCAGTGCAATGAGATGTCAGAGTAATAATTTGTGTGTGTATGAATAAACTAGGTAAATATTTACATCTGACAAGTAATGTATATTCATTATTTATCATTCATTTTTAACAGTTTTCCTGTCTTGAAAATATTTCCTTCCCCAAGCAAATATTCAGCTTCTCCATAGTTTTTAATTATTATCAACACAAAACATATTACCCTTTGCCACCCTTATGTATTTTTTAGTTATAATTCTAAGTTTTCTGCCATAATTCACAAAATAAGCACCTAAAAGCCAGGCTTTACCAGTTCTACAGTGTCGGTTTGAAACTAATTTTTACCTTCTCTTAGACATCAGAGTCTTGTATTTTGGTCATCTGATGCAAACAGATGACTCACTGGAAAAGTCCCTGATGCTAGGAAAGATTGAGGGCAGAAGAAGAGGGTGTCAGAGGATCAGATGGCTGGACAGCATCACTGATGCAATGAACATGAACTTGAGCAAACTCAAGAGATGGTGAGGGACAGGGGAGCCTGGGTTGCTGCAGTCCATGGGTCACAAAGAGACGAGATGGACACAGCTGGGCAACTGAACAAGATATCAGAAAAATTAGGAACAGAAAAAGATACAAAGTAGACAGACTGACAACATCTATGACCCAGAGAAGTAGCTACCATGATGTGCTCCCAGACTCTGTGCAAAGTACTTTACATGGATTATCTGATTTAAACCTCATTGAGTGAGTGAGTGAAAGTCGCTCAGTCATGTCCAACTCTTTGCGACCCCATAGACTATACAGTGCATGGAATTCTCCAGGCCAGAATACTGGAGTGGGTAGCCTTTCCCTTCTCCAGGGGATCTTCCCAACCCAGGGATCAAACCCAGGTCTCCCACAGTGCAGGTGGATTCTTTACCAGTTGAGCTATCAGGGAAGCCCAAATAAGAACTCTCAAAAGATGCTTTATTTAATCTCCATTTGATCAATGCAAAAATAGACTCACTGAGTTAAAGCAACTTGCCCAAACCACATATTATATAGCTAGTTAGGAAATGTCCTATGGTTTAAGTCTAGATTTGCCTGGACAAAGTGCTCGATTACTATGACATGTTGCCTCCACATGCAGACACAGACCCACCTAGAATCTGGCACATGATATTTGCTTATGTGCTGAGGCAGAAATGATTAGCTGTCTACAATTTGTGCCAGCCTTCCATGCATAATACTGTTGCTAAATGTGTATTCAACGACTACATTTTCAGCCCCTAGCTCTTAGATCTAGGTGAGACTATAACACAGACAGGTTGTTACCAATGGAATATGGGCAGAACTGAGGGATGCCACTTTCAGACCTGGCCTATAAAAACCTTCCAAGAGGTGCTCCATGCTCACCCACCATTCCATCTTCCATTTGAGGTCAATTAGGGCTGCCAGATAAAATGCAGGACATCCAGTTAAACTTGAATTTCAGAAAAACAACAAATGGTGGTTCAGTGTAAGCATGTCCCAAGAAATATTTGGGACGTACTTATATTTATCAGGGGCACTGACATTCAGGTTCCCAGATTTAGCAAATAAAATGCATCAAAATTGTAAATGTCCCAAATATTGCATGGGACATACTTACCCTAAGAAGTTATTTGAACTGTTATGAGGCAGAAACAGACTCATAGACATAAAGAGCACACTTGTGCTTGACAAGAGGGAGGGGGTGGGTGAGGGATCGACTAGGAGTTGGGGGTTAGCAGATGCAAACTATTATATGTATATTACCCATATACACAATGGATAAATAGCAAGATTTTACTGTATAGCACAGGGAACTATAGTCAATATTCTGTGATAAACCATAATTGAAAAAAATATTTTTAAAAGTATACGTATATAAAGGAATCACTTTGCTATATAGAAGAAATTAGCACATTACAAATCAATTATATTTCAATTTCTTAAAAAGGAAGCTATTCATCATTTATCTGAAATTCAAACTCAACTGGTGACTGTTGGTTCACAAACTGGCCCAGTACCCAGAGAGCAAGGAGAGACCAAAGAAAGAGGCAGAACACTCCAGGTGGGCAGCTGGTAGGTTAAACAAAGGAACTTAATATGAGGCTTGTCTTGGGTAAGCAAAAGACAAGTTGCTCTCTGCACCCACTTGTTAGAGTCTTAAAAGTTTATACGGAGGCTTAACTGGGTTCAGTCACATATACAATCCAGATGGTCCTAATAAGTGTCCTTGACACTGTGGGAATGGCAGGCAGAACACACAGTCCAAGGACAGGGGAGGGGGTGGAAGCGTCCAGGCACTCAGGCCCAGCTCATGGGACATGTCTTCTCAGTGACCTTCTCCAACATTCCCCACTCCTGACTGGTTCCCTCTTCAAAAAGTGCCCTAAGGGTCAGCGAGAGTTCTCATTAGCATGGAGATGGCTTGTTTGGTGGCCATCTCACTACCATGGAGTCAGACCCCACAGGAACTGTACAGATACATGCAAGAGAAAACAGATTAAAATAATGATTCCCAAAATAAGTAGTGATTTTTCCCACCATGACCTGAATCACTGATTTAATAAGTGCCCTACGCTAGGGGTCAGACCACTGAGGGCATTTACATGTATCCTCATGTGATGTAATAAAGATGATACATTACCATACTCATCAGGGGTGAACACACAGCACTGTTTGGATAACGGCATAGGTGCCTTCTGATGAGGCGGCAGTAACATCCAAGACCATCCCATCTTCAGGACAGCTTTTCTCATTAGAGACATTTCAGTGCTCAGTAAGGACAGGCTTCTCTGGCTACCATTTAAAGCTTGCTAGGTGAACTTAGTAAGAGCTTCCATGTGCACATAAGAAACAGAAGTCTAAGGTGGAAAAGATAGATATTGAGTAGGAACTTGTATGGGGAGGTCTTCTCCTTCTACCAAAATTACACTTGCGGCCTGGTCCTGAGATGAGGCCTGGTCCTGGCTGTGCAGACCACACTTTGGAGGGGGAGGCAGCACTGTCAGGTATGAGGAGACAAGCTGGGGGCGGGATGCCCCAGGCCAGGACCCCCACCTTCTCCCTTCTTTCAGTGGTGTGTGCTCCACTCCAGGTACAGTGCATTTCAACAGGTCCAGTTCACAGCAGTCTCCCAATGGAGCCTGAGTAGTTCCCCGCTCACCCAGGGGTTCTAAGTAACTCACCCAACCTCACGGGAGAGAACACTGCAAATCCCCATAGACGATGCCTTTCCCAGGGGTGACGGAACGTTGTTCTCAGCAACAGAGCATACTGACCCTCAACAAGAGCCAGGATAATGGCCATCTCCCATCACATGCAGACCTTTATGGTACCGGGTGTCTCAGCCGAGGTCCCCAGTCTGATTGATCATTGAAATGTATTAAGACCTGGGATAGTCCTTTAGTCCACCTGACCAAGGCGACTACCTGTTAGCAATTTAATCTGCTGCTTTACTGTACCATTTTTCCTATCAATTCTATTGCTTGCAGGTTATAGGGAGATGGAACCTCCATTCAGTGTCATGTTCTTTTGCCCAGTCTTATATATCATGACTTTTGAAATTTAATTCCTGATCACTGCTCATTTGATAATAGTATCTGCACGTGGTATTCAGCTTCTTTAATCCCCTAACAGTGGTAGCCTGGTTTCCTCAGTGACAGGAAAAAGCTTGTATTAAGCCACAAGTGTCCACACAAACCTAGGCATACCTAAAGAACTCACTCATGGAGAAGGGGGCCAGTGTAATCTGTCAACCCTTCACTGGTTGGGAACTCTAGTGTATGGCCCCAGAATCCTCTGCCAGTTGCCTCGGGTGTTACTTAGAATACACAGGACATGCTGTTAACTGCATTAACCAAGTCACCATATTTCAAGGACAATCCAGCATCCTTGGAACTATCCCCTCCCAACCAGGAGTTGCAGTGGGTGTTCTTTCTATGCACCCAATCGGCCCTATCTACTGAAGAGTCAGCTTCTAGCACTCACAACGAGGCCAGGGCATCAGCATCCTGACTGCCAAGGGGTGTCAGTGCCTGCGAGCCATGATGTGAAAGACCGTGAGGATGGCCTGAGGCTCCAGCAGGGGAGCCCAGATGTTTTACCACGTACCCTGATCCCAGGAAGCCTTATCCGTGATCATTCACCTTCCAGCTTCTCACTGTCCAAGACACAGGGTCCATCCTGTTCAGTTCAGTTCAGTTCAGTTGCTCAGTCATGTCCGACTCCTTGCAACCCCATGAACTGTAGCATGCCAGGCCTCCCTGTCCATCACCAACTCCCGGAGTCCACCCAAACCCATGTCCATTGAGTCGGTAATGCCGTCCAACCATCTCATCCTCTGTCATCCTCTTCTCTTCCTTCCCCCAATCCTTCCCAGCATCAAGGTCTTCTCAAATGAGTCAGCTCTTCGCATCAGGTGGCCAGAGTATTGGATTTTCAGCTTCAACATCAGTCCTTCCGATGAACACCCAGGAATGATCTCCTTTAGGATGGACTGGCTGGATCTCCTTGCAGTCCAAGGTACTCTCAAGAGTCTTCTCCAACACCAACATCAAAAGCATCAATTCTTTGGTGCTCAGCTTTCTTTATAGTCCAACTCTCACATCCATACATGACTACTGGAAAAGCCATAGCCTTGACTAGACAGACCTTTGTTGACCAAGTAATGTCCCTGCTTTTTAATATGCTATCTAGGTTGGTCATAACTTTCCTTCCAAGGAGTAAGCATCTTTTAATTTCATGGCTACAGTCACNATGGCTGCAGTCACCATCTGCAGTGACTTTGGAGCCCCCCAAAATAAAGTCTGACACTGTTTCCACTGTTTCCCCATCTATTTCCCATGAAGTGATGGGACCAGTTTCCATGAGCTTAGTTTTCTGAATGTTGAGCTTTAAGCCAACTTTTTCACTCTCCTCTTTCACTTTCATCAAGAGGCTTTTGAGTTCCTCTTCACTTTCTGCCATAAGGGTGGTGTCATCTGCGTATCTGAGGTTATTGATAATTCTCCCAGCAATCTTGATTTCAGCTTGTGCTTCCTCCAGCCCAGCATTTCTCATGATGTACTCTGCATATAAGTTAAATAAGCAGGGTGACAATATCCATCCCTTTAGAATAGCCTAAAGTGTACGGCCTGGGCTCTTGCATGATCACCAGTTAAACCTGCCTGAGTTTAGCTCACTGGCTACTGCACTTCATTCCTATTTTCATCCAGTTGGCATCAGTGTTTGGCTGAATAGTGATTTCAGTCCCTATGACTGTGTTGCTGCAACCAGACCCATCTGTATACCAAGCATCGGTGGGCATTTCCCCCACTCCCTCTCTACAGGCTGCAGGGGCTGCCAGAGATACAGAGGTGGGAGCATTTAAAGGCTCCACCTACTCTACAGGGCGCCTTCATTACTAGGGACAGTGGGTGGTGGGCAGAGTGCTCCTCTGCTGCAAACAGGCCACTTAGCCAATGTGGAGATTTGAGCCATGGCGGAGGTGGGTCAATGAGACACATTTTCAACCTACCCTTTGATGGTAAAGGGAGTTCTTACCATGATCTGCTGCTCCTTTGTATGAGGTTCTAGGGACGAGGGGCTTCCTTGGTGGCTTAGACGGTAAAGAATCTGCCTGCAATGCAGGAGACCTGGGTTCAGTCCCTGGGTCTGGAAGATCCCCTGGAGAAGGGAATGACTACCCACTACAGTACTCTTGCCTGGAGAATTCCATGGACGGAAGAGCCTGGCGGGCTACTGTCCATTAGGTTGCAAAGAGTTGGACACAACTAAGCGACTAACACTTAAAAACTAGGCAGGAGTACTGTGTACACTGCTAAGAGCTGTTCCCCTGTGGAGGTATATTGGGTTTCTGTGCCTTTCCAGAGCTGAAACCAATATCCTAGGGATTCTCTCTGCTTCTAGCTCAAGATGGAATCACAGACACATCTGACTCAAATGGTAGCCCTATTTGGGACAGGCCCAGTGCTTTCATCTGTTTTGCCAGTACTGTCCTCCCAAAGGCGGCTTCCTGCCCTGATTTCTGGTCCCACACCTGCCCATCTTACCCAGGTAGCGCTAAGGGAAGAAGGCACTTCGCCAGATAGGAAGTAGAAGTCCTAGCAAACCCCAAAATCCCCAAAGGCTTGCTCCTCTTTCACGTTCTTAAGGGCTGGATAGGCTGGCGTCTTATCAATCCCAGCTTCCGAGACAACACTTGTCATACCCAACCCGCTGAATCCCAAAAACTGTGGGGGAATTTTCTGTGGGTTCAGGACACAGCCTCTCCCTGGAAGATGTTCTGGAAACATCTGCAGAGTGCCCTGCAGCAGAGGTAAGTCTTCATACGTCAGCACTATAAGATCAATACAATGAGCCCGTTTCATGAAGTGGGGAAGGAGAACAGAAATAGATCTCAGGCTATCATCCCATGCCACAACGTGGAACTGTATGGGCAGCCTTGGGGAAGCACTTGAAAGGCCCATTATTGCCCCTCCCTTGTGAAGACAAACTGATCTTGTGACTCAGAGGCCAGGAGTATATTGGAAAAACCATTGACCACTATACCAGTACACGCATGGTGCTAGGACCAGGAGCAAAGGATCTATGGTGATGGCAGTTTGGGGCACAGCCACTGTGGTTAATGAAAGTTTCTTGGTAGATGACAGTTATCCACCATGAGCCAACTGTCTTTTTTACTGGCCATATGAGGCTGCTGAAAGCACTGTGTGTTGGGTGTACAATACCAACTCAGCACAATTCTTGGATAGCTTCTCCTCTTTCCTTATGCCCAACTCCCAAACAATTTATATTGTTTGACAGGTACAACTCTTCCCAGGAGTAGCAGATTCCAAGCTGTTACATTCCCCTCAGCACTGGTTTGATTTCTCTGATCTGCAGGCAGAATTTGCCACCAGAGGTTGGCAGATTTTGACCTTGTAGAATATCAATGCTCAATACGTCCTCTGGTATTGGAGAAATTAAAAATCTCGTATTCTCACAGGGGAGAACACCCAGTGCATGCACGCTGAGTCCCTTTGGTTGTGACCGACTCTTTGTGGCCCCCTGGACTGGAGACTGCCAGGCTCCTCTGTCCATGGGGTTCTCCAGGTAAGAATACTGGAGTGGGATGCCATGTCCTCCTCCAGGGGATCTTCCTGACCCAGAGACTGAACCTACATCTCTCAAGTCTCCTGCACTGTCAGGCCGGTTCTTTACCACTAGCGCCACCTGGAAAACCCAGAACACCCAATATGTGGCATCAAAGAAACCTTTCCTTATGGCAACTGTGTGCCCTCTGTAACTACGGATGGCACTAAGGGTGCCAAGAAACTCCTGAGAGATACCATGTATTCTGTTCCAGTATTAACGAAAGCTGTTAGTTTTCACGTATTTCTGGGGGACCAGTGACTAGTGAGCTCAACTCACTAGTGAGGCCTCCAGTTGCCCTCAGTGCTCATCATCAGGAGGGAACACTAGCCTGCATCCGCAACCCAGGGCACGGGAGGAAACACCCCACAGGACTGCAGCCCTGAGGCCGCTGCTCGAGGAGGCAGGGCAGCAGGTATGGCCGGACCAGGCGGGGCAGAGCTGAACTGGTGTGCAGATTGTAAGACTTGTCCTGGGCCGAGCAGCCCAGCCCTGGGTTGCTGGACTATCTTTTCACGGAGGGTCCCACTGGCAATGAGGTCAGACCACAGTTGCTTCCAGGGTACTTTCACCAGACTCTTTCTTCACAGCTGACTGGGAGAGCCTCCTGGCTTTTCAAGCTTGGGTCTTCCCCATACTTATTTGTCAGCTTCCCCCAGATCAGCAGCAGATTGTCCAACATCATAAATGCCTTGTCCCGCTCCTGGGCTCACCATGGATATCAGGGTCCTAGAGCAGGTACTGGGGACGTAATGGAGTATCCTGGCCTCACCCTGCCATGAACGAGGCCCAGTCGGGGCCTTCAGAGACAGCAGATGGCCTGTCTCATCCCCAGCTCCCTAAGGATTTGTCGTACATCCTCTACAGATTTCCAGTGTCCCATGTGCTCAGGAAGATCCCCCTCTTTGAGCCAAGTGTCCTTGCAAGCTAGAATAATCCAATCTATGAGAGAACGAGTACCTTGAACCCCAACACCCCCCTCCAGCCCCGCTGTGCAGGCACAGCCAAGGGCAGGGTGTATGGTCATGCTGTTCATTTTCTCTGCCTCTCCCACTCATCAGAGAAACGCCACCACCCGCCTCCCACCCCCACCCAATTCCACAGCCACACAAAACCTGGCCTGGACACTTTCCTGACCTCTTGTTGGAACCTGGCAGCTGTGTCTATAAGCTCAGCAGAATACGGATTCTCTCACCGTCAATGTTTCCTGAACCCAGGACTGTCCCACTGCTGGGGCTGGCACTGCGCTTTGACTTTCCCTTGGATCAAGGAGCAGACAGCACGGAGCATCTTGTCCTTTACACTTCAGTCACCACACCATCCTCCTCTTTGTTCCCCTCACTTTCCCAGGGTTCCCACCTCTTAGCATCCCAAGCACTGACAGCTTACTCCGAGGCAGTCTGCACTCTCCTGGCTTTGCAAAATGACACGCTAAGGTCTCTGACTTCTTATCCTGCTCTCCCGCCTTGTCTGCCAGCCCCAGAGCCAGCAGAGTAGCGGACAGCTCCAAGTCCTTCTCTCGTGTCAGATTTTCTTGATTCTCTAACTTGAGCTTAAGCCTCTAGCAGAGTATCAGTGTTCAGCCCAACTGCCCTCAGCAGAGGCCAGCCCACCACACAGCATTCCACTTCCTTCCCTTGCATGCTGCAGTGTGCTGGGTGCAGTTCCTCAAACAAGGGCCTCACAGCAGTCAGTGTCTTGGGCGTCATTCCCATATTCACACAATGGTCTCAGCATCTCACATGCAGCCACCCTGCCCCGCAGAGAGATGAATGGCCAACTCGGGATCCCCCAGGGAAGCCTCGGTCCCAAGACCCAGTTCTTTGGTCTCCTGTCCGGCTCACCAATTGTCAGTTTGCAGTCTCCAGGCACAGAGGGCAAAGAGAGACTGAAAAAAGAGGCAGCCCACTCCAGGCTGGTAGGTGGCAGGTTTAATAAGCAAAGAAACTACTTATTTGGCCTGCCTTGGGATGAGTAAATCTCCTCGCTCACTTCAAAGTTTACACAGAGGCTATAACTGGGCTTAGTCCCATATATCACCCAGACAGTCTCAACAACACACGTCCCTCCCCAAGTTGCACCCTTGAAAGTAGCTCCCACTGTGGGGGCAGTGGCAGAGAGTGTACAGAGAGTGCCTGCCAAGGACAGGCTCGGGGTGAGGAGCCTGCCACGCCCAGATCCAGCTCACAGGTCAGCCGGCAGTCAGGTCCTCTCGGCGATCTCCCCCACCAGCATCCAGTATTTGTATCTGCTAAATCTGGCAGCCAAATGTCAACACCTCCAGTAACCTTAGAAGCAATAACATGCTGCAGTGGGCAGAGCCACTGTCAACGGGAGTCTGATGACTAAAACCTAGGGCACCCCCTCCTTTAGGCTTTACATGATGAGAGATCAAGGTCTACTGTGTTAAGCCATTAAGATCTGTGAGCTAAACTGGGGCTCTGTGACTACCTAGAGGGGTGGGATGGG
>SJYQ01003218.1:285132-296848 GCA_006410935.1 Redunca redunca
GTATGGCAGAAGCCAACAAAATTCTGTAAAGCAACTATTCTTCAATTTAAAAATAAACTTTAAAAAATAAATTTGTGAGCTAACACAATACAAACAATAGTAACAGGATTCATTCTAATATAAGTGCCAAGAATTTACCATCCAGGCCCTACAGGAAGGCCACACAGAGAATGAAAATTGCTTGGGTCTGGAGTCACACCAATATGTCCTGGGTTCAAATTTCTGCTGTATCAGGTCCTAATTTTGTTGCTTTAATAGCCTCAGTCTCTTCATCTAGATAATGGTAAAGTCAATGCATTCTTGAGAAAATATTTTAAAAATTAAGCAGGACAATACATGCAAAACAAAAACCCAAAAATGATATCTGGAACAAAATATATCAACTAATGAATTTATTATCTAAAACAGAGGATAATTTTGTATTTTGAATATTGAGCTGCAAAATGATTAATTCTATGCCTTTTAAATTAAGCTTTATTATTTATCATTATTAAATCCTTAAGACTCAGTCTTATAATTAGCTACTTTTTTATCTCACTGTCTTTGAGCTCAGTCATTGGCTTTACTGATTTTTCAGCTAAGATCAGTCTTTTCTCTGAGTTTTCCAATTGGACTCTCACCACAAAATGGACTGGTTTCTGTTCACCATTCTCAACACAAAGGCCAACAGGCACTGTGGGCAAAGTCTGAAATCTGACTTTCCTCCTTACTGCTGAGCACATCTCAAATTGGTCAGTTCACCAGGTAGAATTTGAAAGTCATTTTCATTAGAAATAAGATAACCATCAAATCACCCTATTACTATTAGAAGCCAGGATGCTTGCCATCACAAATCCCAAGACTGAGGCACACGCCCCAGACAATTCAGAACCTGGGTGCCCAGAAAGCATAAAACATTGGCCTGATTTCTGACTTAGACACTTGCTGTATAATAGGAAAATTGAAGACTAATTTGAAATCAGTCTTTTTAAATGTTTATTTGTTGATAAACCATTTTAATCAATCCTCTAAGTCTTGAAGGTGATCAAAATTATGTTTCAGAAGCAGATCTGTTCTCATAAATCTCTTTTCAAAGAAAGAAACTAAAAATTAAAGTGAATCCCTAATTCCTATTGCTCTGGAATTAATCATTGTCTGCCACTTTCTAAATCTAGTTACAAACTATAAAAGCCAATAGTATAATATAGCACAGGGAATATAGCCAAGACTTTATAATAACTTTAAGTGGAGTATAATCTATAAAAATCTATAATCTATAAAAATTTTGAATCACTATGTTGTACACCTGAAACTAATATAAATGTAAATCAGATATATCTCATTTAAAAAAAAAAAAACAGTTTAGGAAAGGGGCTTAACCTGGAATGCATGAACCTCCTGAAGCTTTAAAACAGCATTTTGAGAGCCTCTAAGAATGATCCAAGTCTGCATGAGTATCAGTAGTAGGGATACAAAGAGCACCCCCACAATCCTATTTCCCACACTGCTGAGTGCAGCCAGCTGCAAGAGTACACATGGCCACCAAATAGTTGTAAAGTCCTTTTATTGTTAATAGTCACCTGCTTAGTGTACACCCATTATGGACTATTGGTTAAACTCAGCAAGTTTAAGAAACATCAACATTAGCAACCAATTTAGCATAAAACTGATAGTAATTCTCACATTTCACCTCAAAATGAAATTTTACAGAATTCTAAATTACATCCTCTGATAAAGATTTTTATATAGTACCTCAAGATGCTTTCAATATTTAAAAAAAATAAGATTAAGAAGATGAAACAGAGCTTCCCAGGTGGCGCTGGTGGTAAAGAACTCACCTGCCAATGCAAGAGACCTAAGAGATGAGGGTTCCACCCCTGGGTCAGGAAGATCCCCTGGAGCAGGAAATGGCCACCCACTCCAGTTTTCTTACCTGGGAAATCCCAAGGACAGAGAAGCATGGCAGGCTACAGTCCATGGGGTCACAAAGAGTCAGACACGACTGAAGCAACTTAGTACTCATGACTTAGGATGCAAGAAGATGAAACAGAGTGACAGTTACATTAAATGCGGTATTTTAACTCATTGGAAATAAAGGTTCTCCACACCTGCAAAGCAGTATAGAAAAGTGTTGACAAAAGAGAAGGCAGAAAATTTTTTGTTTCTCATCAGAGGGGAAACAGAACACACAAAAAAGATACCAAATAAAGCAAATGCTTTTTATTTAAAGCACAAAATGCAAGAACCCCATACATCAGGTTTTTTAAAACATACACATATTCTCTTTTATTTTAGATACCTCCAAACAATGTGATGGGGCATTATGTCTGCAGCCTGCTCTTGGAAGGGTCAAGGGAAAAAATTTCTTTGTCCCATTCTTATAACTCTTCTGAAGGCTTTTAACTCGTTCAAAAAGTTACTCTTAAATATCTATTTTATCCTAAAATCGAACACAAGATAGTCATTTTCAATTTATTATTTGTTGAAAAGCCTCATTCTAATGTATCAATTTAAAATAGTTCATGTTTCTTGCTAAATACATCTAAATATTTTAGATCATTACATTTACATGTATTACATGTATTATGTGTATTTAAAGTATGTTAAAGACTGCAACTTTTAATATGCTTATCTAAACTAAGATCTCTTTAACTCACATTAGTACCTCATCCTATAACTTTCAAAAATGATGGATTGAAATGATAAGATTATATTTTACCATGAAAAGAGCCAGAGTATCAAATAGGTTTGCTCCTATCCAAGCCCCATCGTGTTCATTATGGATCAACTACAGAATGGGGAAACTGAAGCTTTCAGTGTCTCAGCTCCAGCACAGATATGCCATCTCTCACAGCAGAGTACAGAAGGGTAGATTTGGAGCCAAGAGACCATGGCGTCACAACTGGAAGCATAATTGGGAGTTTCCCAATGGATGCAACTGTTCCGTTTTCTCCAGTGAGTGAGATCAGAAGGCAGATGGTTACGTTGGTCTAGAGTTGCAAATTTGATAAGCGGGTGCCATGGAAAACAGATGGGAAGAGAGCTGAAAGTTTCAGTGAGAGAATAGTTTAAATTATTCACTGGTAAGGCAGGTCCTAGATAGACATTTTTTTTTAATAAAGAGAAACAAGGTGGGGGAATGATAGACCAAAAGAAAAACTGGACCTTGTGAGGAACATACCAAGGTAATGTGTAGGTAAAGATCATGATACAAAAAATGGCAAAACAGTTGTAAACTGGGGAGTTGGATGGATTGTCCAGATGGGTATTTTAAACACCCAGACTGACAGGTGCATGCATGCTAAATTGCTTCAATTGTGTCCAACTCTTTGTGACCCTATGGACTACAGCCCACCAGGCTCCTCTGTCTATGGAATTCTTCAGGCAAGAATACTGGATTGGGTTGCCACGCCCTCCTCCAGGGGAATTTTCCTGATCTAAGTCAAACTCACATCTCACTGCGTTTCCTGCACTGGCAGGCAGATTCTTTATCACTAGTGCCACCAGATTGTCAGGGGTTTAAGGTAAAGAGAAATATTGTAATCCAGATGCCAGAGTACGTAACAAATTCTGAAAATCAACCAAAGAACGTTGTTAAAAAGATAAATTTTGGAGTTTAAATAGCAAGATTTCAGGTCCAAGTTCCTCCATTTACTAGCTGATCTGGGACACATTATTTACTCCCTACACATTATTTACTCTCCTTTTCCTTATGTGTAAAAACACCACTAGTAAATTTCACAGATTTTTTTGTGAGAACTAAGGACTATTTAAAGAAACTTATGACAGTGTCTCAATAGAAAAACCTGTTCCTCTATGCTCTTTCATTTCTGCTTGCCCACTTGAGCTCATGTCTTTCTTGTATTACCTTGACCAAGGCACCCAGTAGGGGCTTGTACTGAATGAATCTTTGTTTTCCAGCCTCCAGTAATTCACACTGACCACCAATCAGCTTTAAGCCAATGTCCCATATTTTAGATGTTTCCATGGCAGCACTACATTTCTGGGTGTAAAATCTATTATGATTAGGATACTTAATGCTACTGCTAGCATTAAAAGTTCAGAGTGTAGGTCAAAGTGCTGGAAAAAAGGGCAGCCCTGGAAAGTCAAGCCAGGAGGGAAGAAAGGAAGAACAAAAACAAATTTACTCAAACTCACGTCCATTGAGTCGGTGATGCCCTCGAACCATCTCATCCTCTGTCATCCCCTTCTCCTCCTGTCCCCAATCCCTCCCAGCATCAGGGTCTTTTCCAATCAGTCAACTCTTCACATGAGGTGGCCAAAGGATTGGAGTTTCAGCTTTAGCATCAATCCTTCCAATGAACACCCAGGAATGATCTTCTTTAGGATAGACTGGTTGGACCTCCTTGCAGTCCAAGGGACTCTCAAGAGTCTTCTCTAACACCACAGTTCAAAAGCATCAATTCTTTGGTGCTCACCTTTCTTTATGTTCCAACTCTCACATCCATACATGACCACTGGAAAAACCATAGCCTTGACTAGACGGACCTTTGTTGGCAAAGTAATGTCTCTGCTTTTTAATATGCTATCTAGGTTGGTCATAACTTTCCTTCCAAGGAGTAAGCATCTTTTAATTTCATGGCTGCAAGAAATGATTACATTCAGATAAAAAAAAATTGGCTGCTTCACAAAGTATGCATAAAAATATCAACAATTTATCAGAACCACAAATTCCTCAGAACCCCTGAATATATTACCTCTCTAAAGATTAAGTATTAAATACACACACTGACACACACACCACAGCTTGTGTGCCCCCCGTCAAAAGCATATTTAAAGCCATTTACATTATCACTGTGAATTTAGTTTTCTTTACATTGAACCTAAATAACCAGAATCCACCTCTTTGTAACTTCTGTCCCATTTGTCCTGCTTTTACCCAAGATGGGGCAAGTCTCATCTGTTTTTATTATGACTAAGACTGTTGCTGTAATTTCTATAAATCTTCTTTACAAGCTGAACACTCTGGGTTCCTTCTACTCCTTCTCCACTGACAGGACTTCCATTTTCTTGGCTTCTTTTCTGTGAGGTATTCCCTTTGTCCACACCACTCCTGAATGGAGCACCTATGCAGAGTGCACCGATGTTCTCAAAACCAGATTTGTAGTGCCAGTAGAACCATCTGACGATGGCACCATTTTTATCTCATTTGAAATTTTTAGCTAAAAACTCAATTTTGAATTTGCTATGAAAACACATCCCACCCGCACAAACTTCCGTGCCTGCTGAGTCTGCCAGTGGCTATTTCTCAGCATTCAACTACTTCATGCTGTTGAAAGATGTGCTGCCGTGTATTTAGAGGGATGGAGTTAGATTCTGGAGTCCACGATTACGCTCTGCAAATAAAGCATTGTTATGGCTGTTAAAACTTTTACAAAGGAAATGCTCTCCAGCTGCTCTCCTTTCCCTGAATTAGTTAGCTTTGCAAGAGATGATTAATGTCAGCAGATCATTCTATAAGGTATGCAGGATTCGTCCCTATGGTGCTGTTACATTTCATATCTTAGGTCAGGATTTGTTTGGGGCTGATATAAGATTTAGAAAATAAAGCAGATATATGGCATGATTTTTTAAGATGGTAAGAGTCAGACAGAAAAAAAATTTGTTTATAACAAATTAAGAGGCAACAGTATACAAACCAACAAGATGACATAGAACCAATGTATCAACACATCATTTTAAATATGTAATTAATAAAACAGCTAATGTTTGTTTACTGCTTTTTAATTGTCAGAGACAGTTCTAAAGGCATTATATCTACTATCTCTTTTAATCCTCAGAATAACTCTGTAAAATGGGCATTTTTAGCTGAATTTACAGATAAGGAAATGGAAGCCCTCTGGGGTGCTCTGTGTCACAATACTAGTGAGTATCAGAACCAAGATTTGAAACCAAGCTATGCTGCATCCATATCATCTCCTGGTTCCTGTTAGCTCCAGTCAAAGCCACTCTGAAAAATCCAGTGATAGTAAGGACATGAAGTACGAAGAGGCTTCAAAGACTACTTGCAAGAGTGTCAACCGGTACAACCTTTCCAAGAGTATTTTGACATTCTGTGTCAAAAACCTTACAATTTGCCCAACAGAAACTGAACATATACTGACATACATGTATTCAGCAAGGTCAATGGAAACATGTAAAATAATGTACGTGTACTGTATAATCATTGCAAAATTATTAAGAATTATGTCTATAGAATAAAAGTTATACATACAATTTACTGAAATGCACATATAAAACAATATAAAGTATATTGTTTATAAAGATGGACATATATACACACATTTTTTCCAGTTTCATTNCAATGCATGAATTTAAGGTATACAGCATGATGATTTGATTAGCATATATTATTAAATGATTACCACTATAGGTTCAGCTAACATCCATCTTCTGATATACATATAATTTTTTAAGAAAGAAGCAAGGAAAGGAATTCTCTCCTTGTGATAAGAATGCTTAGGATTTATTCTCTTAACAAGTTTATACATTCATAGAGCAGTGTTATTCTCAGAAGTGAAACTTCTGTTATCATATGGTAGTTCTATTTTTAATTTTTCGAGGCACTTTCATACTATTTTCTATAGTGGCTGTGACAATTTACAGTCCAACTAACAGTGCACAAGGATTCCATTTCTCAACACCCATGCCAGGATTTGTCATCTCTTCTCCTTTTGGTGATGGCAATTCTAACAGACATGAGGTGATATTTCATTGTGGTTTTCATTTGCATTACCCCAATGACTAGTCATATTGAGCATTTTTCATGTACCTGCTGGCTCTTCATGTATGTTCTTTCTTTGATCTTTTATTTGGGTCCTTACCCTTGGGTTATTTGAGTTTTTGCTATTGAATTGTATGAGTTCTTTATGTCTTGGATATTAACCCCTTATCAGATATATGGAGTTATATATATCAGATACCTATCCCCTTATCAAAATATGACCATGAAAGGGCTTCCATCTGCCTGTCCTGGCATGTACATACTGGTATGCTTCTTGAACTTTATGAATTTAACATTCCTAGCCATTTCCAAGTGAATTGCTCAAAAGTTCATTTTAACAAGTTAGGCTATGAGTACTTGACCTAGCAAAACTGGAAGGATGTAAGGATTATTTATTCCAAACTCTCAGAGAAAACAGTCAACTGGAAGTATTTATGAGAGAGAAGAGGCAAATTCCTTAAATTCCTACATTGAAATGAATATAATGCTCAGTATATCATTCTCAAATGAGAATGAGCTAGTTTCATTAAAAAAAATCATTGTTAATGAAAATAATTACTGGGTATTTCTCTTGCTGCTGTAACCAATTACCACAAATGTCTCCAAAAGCCAAAGTATATTTATCAATACACTCCCTAATCCCAGCATCTGTAAAACATTTCTGGAATTTCTTGGCATAATCTCCATTTCAGATTTTGTGACACTGAAGAAATTTTTTCTTATTACTTTCCAACCATATTTTATTTATGACCCAAAACTAGCTGCCCCTGGCTTGGAAAACTCCACTTTACTTAGTCATCAGTCAAGACTGAGTGCTTATCTTGCAGTATCAAAGAGTGATGACCTACTACCTCATAAGGTAACATGCATGTGTGCATGCATGCTAAGTTGCTTCAGTCATGTCAGACTCTTTGCAACCCAATGGACTGTAGCCCACCAGGCTCCTCTGTCCATGGGATTCTCCATGCAAGAATACTAGAGTGGGTTGCCATGCCCTCCTCCAAGGGATCTTCCCAACCCAGGAAACAAAACTCCACATCTCTTACACCTCCTGCATTGGCAGGTGGGGTCTTTACCACTAGCGCCAGCTTGGAAGACCCATAAGGTAACATAAGAGTAGGCAAAACTACAATTGTGAAAAAGAATTCCTGGTGAAAATGTTTGAGGAGGTAGCATCACTACAAGTCCTCTATTAACTAATTTAAAATGTAAGCTAAGTAAATTTTTTAAAATTGTATAGTTACATATCATAACTAGTTGGATTACATTTTTACATCATTATAAATATATCCCTATACATTTATGAGAACTTTATGCATTTTTAAAAGTCTACACATATTTTGGAATGAATGATGCTAAAGGTGAAACTCCAGTACTTTGGCCACCTCATGAGAAGAGTTGACTGATTGGAAAAGACTCTGATGCTGGGAGGGATTGGAGGCAGGAGGAAAAGGGGACGACTGAGGATGAGATGGCTAGATGGCATTACCGACTCGATGGACGTGAGTCTGAGTGAACTCCGGGAGTTGGTGATGGACAGGGAGACCTGGCGTGCTGCGATTCATGGGGTCACAAAGAGTCGGACACGACTGAGTGACTGAACTGAACTGAACTGACACATACAAAGATCAACAGATAATAAAAGCATTCACAACACACATGTAGTATCTAGCATTCTGCTAGGCTTCAGAATGCAAGAATGAAGGCACACTCCTTGGCTATCAAAGAGTGCCAAATTAACAGCATCAATCATGCATTAAGATATGCTTATTCAAATCATTAACAAGGAGGGTGAACTGATACACCTGAATGTATGGCATAAGATACTGGCAGCACTGAATGATTGGATTCAGTGTATTCAATTAATAGTTTGTGTTCAGTGTGAAAAATCCCGTAGCATGCTCCCATACATACTGAATCACAAGAACAAGGCAGAGCTTTTGTCATATAGTTGAAGCTTGATACTATTTCATCTCCTAAAACTTGGCCCCATGTATATCAAAATTTTAAAAGCCCATCATGTAAAGATATATTTGAAAAATAACTAAGGTACCTACTTAATTTTTTTCATAATACAAATAGGAGAACTAAAAAAAATCTTGTTTAGAGGAGAAAAATGGAAGGGAGTGAAAAAGCAGTGTAGGAGAGATGAATTTAAATAGGTAGAGAAATGTCACTCTAGAGTAAGTGTTACAGTCAACTGAACAATTGATTTACAAAATCAGTGAATGTTTGGTCCTCAAAGAACCTTCATTGTTGTTCAGTCACTAACTCATATCTGACCTTTTGTGACCCCATGGATTGTAGCACATCATAATTCCCTGCCCTTCACTATCTCCCAGAGTTTGCTCAAACACATGTCCATTGAGTCAGTGATGCTGTCTCATCCTCTGTCCCCTCCTTCTCCTTTTCCCTTCAATCTTTCACAGCATTAGGGTCTTTCCAGTGAGTCAGCTCTTTACATCAGGTGGCCAAAGCACTGAAGCTTCAGCTTCAGCATCAGTCCTTCCAATGAATGTCAGGGTTGATTTCCTTTAGGATTGATTGGTTTGCTCTCCTTACAGTCCAAGGGACTCTCAAGAGTCTTCTCCAGCACCATAGTTTGAAAGAATCAATTCTTTGGCACTCAGCCTTCTTTATGTTCCAACTCTCACATCTGTACATGATTACTGGAAGAACCATAGCTTTGACTACATGGACCTTTGTCAGCAAAGTGATGTTTCTGCTTCTTAACGTGCTGTCTAGGTTTGTCATAGCTTTCCTGCAAGGAGAAAGCATCTTTTATTTTCATGGCTACAGTCACCTTCTGCAGTGATTTTGCAGCCCAAGAAAATAAAATCTGTCAGTGCTTTCCCCCTTTCCCCTCTTTGCCATGAAACGATGGGACTGGATGCCATAATCTTAGTTTTTTTAATGTTGACTTACAAGCCAGCTTTTTCACCTTCCTCAAGAGGCTCTTCAGGTCCTTTTCACTTTTTGCCATTCGAGTGGTATCATCTGCATATCTGAGATGAGATATGCAGATATGAAGTGAGAACACTAAATATCATTTATCCCAATCCTATCATATCATGCTTAAGGAGACTGCGGCCCAGAAAAAGAAACGGTGGTTTGCTTTCTTTGTGTAATCACAAATCGAAATCCAGTTTTTAAACTTCTCCATGGATTAAAACATTATCAGATTTAAAAACAACTAATATTGAAACTCGAGGAAAGTAAAAGAGGAGAGAGAAAAAAGTTGGCTTAAAACTCAACATTCAGAAAACTAAGATCAGGGCATCTGGTCCCACTTCATGGCAAATAGATGGGGAACAATGGAAACAGTGACAGACTTTATTTTCTTGGGCTCCAGAGTCACTGTGGATGGTGACTGCAGCCATGAAATTAAAAGACGCTTGCTCTTTGGAAGAAAAGCTATGACCAACCTAGACAGCATATTAAAAAACAGAGACATTACTTTATGACAAAGGGCCATATAGTCAAAGTTTGATTTTTCTAGTAGTCACGTATGGATGCAGAGAGAACGATGGCACCCCACTCCAGTACTCTTGCCTGGAAAATCCCATGGACAGAGGAGCCGGGTAGGCTGCGGTCCATGGTGTCGCGAAGAGTCGGACACGACTGAAGTGACTTAGCAGCAGCAGCAGCAGCATGTATGGATGTGAGAGTTGGACCATAAGGAAAGTTGAGCGCTGAAGAATTGATTCATTTGAACTGTGGTGTTGGAGAAGACTCTTCAGAGTCCCTTGGACAGCAAGGAGATCAAATCAGTCAATCCTAGAGGAAATCAACCCTGAATATTTATTGGAAGGACTGATGCTGAAGCTGAAGTTCCAATACTTCGGCCACTTGATGAGAAGAACTGACTCATTGGAAAAGACGCTGATGCTGGGAAAGATTGAAGGCAGGAGGAGAAAGGGACAGCAGAGGTTGAGATGGTTAGATGGCATCACTGACTTGATGGGCATGAGTTTGAGCAGGCTCCAAGAGTTGGTGATGGACAAGGAGGCCTGGCATGCTGCAGTCCATGGGGTCATAAAGAGTCAGACATGACTGAGTGCCTGAACTGAACTAAATATTGAAACTTACTATTGTTAGAGTTTGTACTAAACTCATGAGCTCCTTCAGAATATTAATGTATCCTAATAACAATGTCTTTAAATTCCATTCCTCCCTCATTATAATATCTACAGTCACACCCAAACCTACCCATCCAACCTCACGTCCACACCCAAACATTCTTTTTTTGGTTTTTGCTATTCTGCTATTGGTTGTTGCTTTAGATACAACTTTTTGCAAATGGAAGAAAAGCCTTACCTACATTTCTGCTATATTTCATTTAGTGATTGTATTGTATAAGTAGAATTGCTTATAGAAATAAAAATTGTTTGTAAAAGTTCAAAGAATCATTCAGCTAGCCATCAAAAATACAGCAGTGTGCTTTTCTTTAATGACAGTGCAGTGAAGGAAGAGGATAAGCAGAGAATTCTTTTTTCCTTTGGTACCTGATTTTTTTCCCTTCAACATAATGTAGGTACACAATAGGTGATAAGACGGTTGAAGCTAAAGAGAGTGCTAAATTGAAGAAGTCTTACTTTCTCATAGTTGTCCACAGTGTGTGACCAGGCACACTGGAGATTTGATCATTCAACTAATTCATTCATTCAAGAAACATTACTTGGGGCAATGTAAGGTGGTAGAAATAGTGTAAGACTCAAGAAACTCAAGTTTAATGGATAAAAAAGACAAACTAAACATAATCTTAAAAAATTGAATCCTGGTTTAAATACAAGCCTTTTTCTTTCCTCCCCAAAAATCTAATGTTCAGGAAAGGTGCAAGCTTGTTAACTAAGGTGTTTGTAAACAACAATGAGATATTTCTCTCTCACTCACCCACATTAACATTTTCTAAACATGATTCTGACATCTATACTCTATGGACTCATGTTCAAATAATTCACATTTCAAACAGCGATCACCCACCCACCCCCA